>JAOTRN010000053.1:3773821-3789234 GCA_028566695.1 Bagroides melapterus
TGTACTACAGATAATATGGTGCCTAAGACTTTTGCACAGAACTGTAAATAAAAATAATGGTAATAAAAACATATCAAATATATGTAGAACATAGAATATATAGCATATAGAATATAAAAGTATAGACTATAAAAAATAGGACAATATAAAATCTAGGAAAATATAAAATATATATATATACAGATTAAAAATAAAGGAATAAAATATGATAAATAATAAGAAATGAGGAGTAAATGGGATAATATGTACAGGCAGAAGGTGTAAAGTGATCAGCGCAAGTGCTAGTTCAAGTATTTCATGAAGATGTACAGATGATCTTCAGCCGTCGTATGAAGATATCCAGTGACTCAGATGTTCGGACATCTAGAGGAAGTTCATTCCTCCACCGTGGTGCCAGAACAGAAAAGAGTCTTGTTGTGTATCTACATCTTACCCTGAGAGATGGTGGGACCAGTGGCTCAGTACTGGTAGATCTGAGAGAGCGAGGTGCAGTGTGAGGAGCGATGAGAGTTTTGAGGTAAGATGGAGCTGGAAGCCAGTGGAGAGAACGCAGCAGTAGGGTGGTGTAGGAGAACTTCAGCAGGTTGGAAACCAGTCATGAAGCTGCGTTTTGGATCGTTTGCAGAGGAATAATTGTGTTCAGAGGTAGACCTGCCAGAAGAGAGGTGCAGTAGTCCTGAGATCCTGAGCAGGAAATATCCCGGGAAATATATCCCCGTAACATTCACACAAATATTTCTATCTTCAAAGTGATATTAAACTCAGTTCTGCTCTCTGAGATGATCCGAGCGTTTCTTCATAAGCAGCTCAAATTTGAAGGTGTTTATCAACCGCTAAAGATCTGTGTAAGATGATGGACAGAGGAAAAAACTCACGTTTCATTTTAGATCAGACTCACAGCTAGAAAACCATTCTGTAGATTATCCAGATTAAAAATGTCCCATAATTCAATTCAATTCAATTTTTATTTGTATAGCACTTTTAATAGTGGACATTTTCTCAAAACAGCTTTTACAGAACAGAAAAACAGATATAATGAAATTAATTGTTCAAAAATTAGTAAGTGAAGAATGTTTGTATTTATCCCCATTGAACAAGCCTGAGGTGACTCTGGAGACAGTGGCAAGGAAAAACTCCCTTAGATGGAAGAGGAAGAAACCTTGAGAGGAACCAGACTCAAAAGTGAACCTCATCCTCATTTAGGTAACACTGGATTAATTAAAGAAGTATTCAGTCAGATGAGTTATGGACACTATGTCCTTTTGAAAGGCCTAAAAACTTCATGAAGTGGAATCCAACTAGAGCAGGTACCTCTCCAGATGCCCCAGGATCCTAGCAGGGGTGGCCTCGTCTTAATGAAATTCCATTACACTGAATTTTGTGTATTAGATACTGATGGAATAAAAAGTCTCTCTCTCTCTTATCCATCTCTCTCTCTTATTTCTCATTTCCTATAAGAGCAGATCTGAGAGCAGTTTCAGCTACAAGGAAAATCACAGGTGTATATTAATTCACTCATTATAATAAATCATTTCTCATATAATAATAACATAATTACACATAATATAAAATAAATAAATAAAAAAAAAAAACATTAAAATTTAGAAGTGTTTAAAAAATCTTAATGCTTTCTCCAATGATTTATTAATAGCTGGAAGGTAATGGTGTAAATTTTAAGTTTAACAATATAGAAAAATCTTCAGAATGGAAATTATTATTATTATTATTATTATTATTATTATTTATTTATTTATTTATTTATTTATTTATTTATTTATTTATTTGCTTGTTTGTTTGTTTATTTATTTATTTATGTATTTTTTAAACAGTTTAAGAAAGGACATTTTTAGAGTTTCCTATATGCTTCATAACAGCAAATTTAATATTTTTTAATTTTTTATAAGTTACAGAAGCTCAGAAACTCCTCACGCACTGAAAGTATATTTTTGTATCTCATTACCAGCAATAAAATCATGACATGCCCTTCATTTCCCCTGATAAAGTAATATGTTTATTTCTAAAATATCCACAGTAAAATGTTTATATGCGTGTGTGGTTTATTTTAGTGGCTTTCCTACTTGTATAACACACCTTGAAAGAGATGATATGAGCCTCTGAATTTAAAATGTGCTGAACTTACTGTTTTGTTTTTTTTTTACTCACACCGAGTTTGCAGCTCATGCTGCAGTCTACAAAGGCGGAGCGCACCGGGGTTACAGTCCCAGGGCTTGCTTAGCTCATATATTTGTTTGGTCTCTGTGGCTTTATACGAAGGAACTGAATTTTTAAGAGAGAAGCTGTGTGGACTTTCAGATTAGGAGACAGGGATAGAGCAAGTTCATGTGTGGCACAGAAATGATTATTATTATTTGTAGTAGTACATCAACTGTAAAATAAAACAAAATGCACTTAGTAGTAGTTGTTTTTGTTTGTTTATTATTTTTATTTTATTACTTTTTATTACATTATTATTTTTATTATTATTTGTAATAGTAGTAACTGTAAAATAAATAAAATAAATAAAATGCATTAGCAGTATTTTTGCTTGTTTGTCCTTATTATTATTATTATTATTATTATTATTATTATTATTATTATTATTATTATTATTATTATTTGTAGTAATATTTAAACTGTAAAATAAAAAATAATAAATTGCACTAGCAGTATTTGTTTTATTATTATTATTATTATTATTATTATTATTATTATTATAGCCCTCCAAAATTTGAATGTAAGATTGTCCAGCACATGATCTCTACTGAAATAAACATAACTCTATTACGCTTTTTAAAGTGTGCTGATTGGTGCTGCTGCTCTCCGGGTCCAGGCTGCTTCACATTAACCTGGTGGACAGAGCGGTGGTGGCCTCGTGAGCTTGACGACAGAGTTTCTAGACATTTCTGTTAGACGTCTTTATACTGGTTTATAAGTATGGGGCTTCAACTCATGACACTTTTAGGTAAGTTAGATATATACATTTATTGAGTGGCACCAATTCCCAATGAGCTCCTGAAAGTAAACTTCAGACGGTGTAAATAAGGTTTGAAGTTGAGGTTGGGCGAGGTAAGAGAGTCTCTGATGAGGTACATCGAACGCTCCTCAGCACAGAGTTCTCCAATGTTCCTGATCAGCAAACATCTGAGAGAGAAGAAGTAGAAGTAAGGAGTGACACATAACACACCATGTTCTTATAACAGAACAGTCTGAAATCCTCTTATTAAAAAAATTTTTATAAATTATTTAGTTTGGCATCAACCTGCCAAAACTAACCACTTTTAATTTATTACTGGACATAGGGTCATCCTTTTTTATAGTTATAATATTCTTCCTGTTATTTCTAACATCATAGTAGTTTTAAACAGGTGTTTCTTCACTACCAGTTTCTTATTCTCTGTCTAGAAATTTAATCTAAAAAATAAATCAGTAAAAATAAAAAGAAAATCATAAAATAAAATACAATATATAAAAAATTTTTTTTTTAAATATTGTAAAGCATTAAGTCATCTGTCCTGAAAAATTTTATGTGAAAAGTTATTGTGCAAAGTTTTGATACTGGAGACACTACCATTAACGATAAATAAATATTTCTTGAACATTTACCATATAAACAATTACACTATAGATTGTAATGCCTTATTTTATATATTTATTTATTTTATTCTTAAATTTTATTTTATATTTTTTTTATCTTTACCTCAATTTATTTTATACATGTACAGTCAAAAAAAAGTCATTTCATTGTGATAAAACATATTTAAATTTGAACGTTAGAAATAAATCAAATTTGAATTTATAACCTATAAATGATATACAGCCTTTTTTAAGCTATTTATTAGCTTTGGATTGTGTGGATCATCAACTGTTTCTATAGAAATTAAATATCCGAGTCACTATTGTAAAAAAATTAATCGCTCTAATAATAATAATAATAATAATAATAATAATAATAATAATAATAATAATAATAATGAATCCCTTATTTCTCATTGATATGATTTAAGAATTCAGGGGTTTTAGGTGTTTCTGAGGAAACTTCTGTAAAGAGAAAATGACAAATAGTTTTAAATAAACTCCATTAAAATTGGAGTAAACAGAAATTGTGTGTGTGTGTGTGTGTGTGTGTGTGTGTGTGTATGTGTGTGTGAAGACCCTTTGCCTTGAAAACTGAACGAATTCTATGAATTCTATCAGGCGCACAGCTGCCATACAATGTTTTAAAGTAGTCGACTGGAAGGTTGTTCCAAGCCTCTTGGAGATCTTTCCACAGTTCTCCTGCAGACTTTGGCTGTCTCACTTCCTTCTCTCTCAGCACGTAATCCCAGACTGGCTTCCTAATGTTGAGACCAGTGCTCTATGGGGGCCACACCATCTGTTGCAGGACTCCTTATTATTCTATTCGATGAATATAGACTTTTATTTTAGACTTGAAATCATTGTCATGCTGCAGATTGAATTTTAGAGCGATAAGACATCTCTCTAAAGGTACTGCATGATGAATATAAATCTGCCTGTAGTTCCTGGCACAGGTTCCAAGGGAGCCCCGAACTTTCCGGGAACCACCACCATGCTTCGGAGTTCACATAGTTCTCTCTATTCCTTCAAAAGACAAACAAAATTTCCATTTTCTTGCACTTCTTGCCCTTGTTCTGCACCTTTCTTTTCATTATGTTCATTGTTTGGCTATGTTTCTACCTCAGTGTTTCAGATTCTTCAGTGAAGACCACTTCTGACAAGAATTCTAAGGAGGATGGACCAGGTTTTCAGTGGTTTCCACCAGGTCTGAGCATCACTTCCATGGTTGACCACCATCTCTTCCACCTTGTCCATTGACATTTATTGCATTTTCCAGACACAATTATCCACAGCGACTTACATTTATCTCATTAATGCGTTTAATGAGATCTTATAAGCAGTTGAGGGATAAAAACTCCTGAATTGAGGCCTCCCACAGTGGCAGCATGGTGGTCCTGGGATTTGATTCACAACATTAACCTTAACCACTGAACTACTAACTATTTGTTTGTGCTTTTACGAAAAATGTTTGAGCAACACGTATGAAAACAGGTTCGAAGATTTGTAGCTTTGTAGTTTTATTCCCTCTGTCTAAGATTGGTTAAATCTACACATCCTGTCACTGAGATGCTGTATATTAAACAGTTTTGGGGTTAAATATCTAAAATGCACAAATTAATCTTGAGAAATTAATAAAGAAGATGTAAAATGACCCAAGACGACATCAAAAACAATATTTTACACAATATTCATTGCATGTTTAACAAAAATTTGTAGATTATTTTATGTTTTCTATATCATGGGATGGTAATTGTATCACTTCTGCTTGTTTCCTCTCTTTTATGTTTAGCTATTTATTTTTACGACAGAACTGTGATTGTAAATGAAACAGGAAGTGAATATATACAGTCTATTCTCTGTTTCACAATTCTCAGGAGTTGACAACGCGTTGCTTTGAACGAACGAATCATGTGCTTAGAATCAAAATATTTATAAATCAAATTAAAATTTAATTAGTCATTAGTCATTAAGTGCAAAAGGAAAAATATTTGATGATTTACTGTCAGCCTTACTTCAAAGATAAAAGCGGAAAAATACAGAGTTATGTGCTGTGAATTTGATGGACGTTGTGTTGTGTTGTGTTGTGTTGTGTTGTTTTGCGTGTATCCTCTGGTCTTCTGGTTAGAGAATTCTGCTATCATTTGTAAGGCCCAGTTGCCTGCAGTGTAGCTTGGCCCCACTTATCACTGTGACACCCAGACCTGTCTGACAAAGGAAAACTAATCCTCTGGCCAGATATTAAATGAGTGCAAGTTTCTGTAAAAAGCTCCAGTTTCTGGTCTTTCTAAATGCTCTCAGACAGAAGTACTTCATCTTGATAGATTATCACTGTGGTAGTCAAGAACACTGGTGATTCGAAAAAAAGGCCACTTTATAGTCTTTGTACCCCTAAATCCACAAATGCATCTAATTAAATGGTTTTCCAATAAGGCGTCCCACAAGGTTGTATGTTAGGCCTGCTGTTGTTCCACTTTTATATACAACCTTTGGGGCATGTAATTCACAAACATAATTTTGTATCTCCTTTGCTGATAATAACCAAATAGAAATGTAATTTCAGCCAGTTGTAACAGAACGGAAGACCAACGCAGGAGTCAAGAGCATCGACTTTATTCAGGCAAATCAATTGCTGTGTTTGAAGAAGATGATGATCACCACATACAGTATACAGTACAGCACAGTGGAATTATTTTCTTCACATATCCCTGCTGAGGAATTTGAGGTCAGAGTGAGGTGCTGATATGATACAGTGCACCTGGAGAAGAGAGGGTTTAAGGGCCTTGCTCAATTGTACGACGACGGCAGCTTCTCAGTGCTGAGGCTTGAACCCTGACCAACAACCAAGACTCTTAGCCACTTGAGCCACCAATAAGCAGGGAAACAAACCAAACTTGAACTAGTTCTAATTATAAATAATGCTTTCTCTCTTAAATATTTAAAGCATACTTCAGACTTATCTCATCTACCAATAAATCTAAAATTCTGAAAGGTCCAAGATAAAAAAAAAAGAATATTATGATATCATACTAATCTCTTGAAGCAGTATATCAGACACTGATCACGTCACCTGTTAAACTCGGCTAAAAGAAGATTGATAAACGCTGATTTTATAACGTGTGACGTTTATGAAGGATTATAGCAGTTGACCTGGAAGATCCTTATGATCACTGGATTAACTTGTTAGAGAACCTTTACTATGATGCAAGTCGTATACGTGAATTCTGTTGGTTATACATTTTGCCGTATACAGATGTGTACACAAACATTGGCTGGATGGAGCTGGATTACTTTCATTATATAAACGGATCCTTCTTAATGAACTTAGGAAGACGCGGCTCGGTTCTCTTAGAAGAGTCGGCTCTCAAATGGCTCTTAATTTAGTGTCGCTCTGAGCCTTCTATTTTAGCCTATTTTAGCAATTATGAATGTTTTGTGTTGGTAAGCAATTTTTGATTCAGTGTTTACATAAAAACCTTATTTTTATGAAATATTTAATACTCGGTTACTATCGTTTAACATTTTAATCAAACCTTTTAAATGGAAAAACTGACCACGGAACCACAGCAAACAAATCTAATAAATAAAGGCCAAATTCTTAACATTATGACACTTTCAGAAATAGCAGATGTCTCAGCTTGGATGGACTGATCTGATTTCTCCTCTGATCTCCGTGATTTTTTGAGAAGACTGTCTGAGGGGATGCGGAGTCTTCCTACCATTACACCAACCAGGCTTGTGGGTCTTCTTCTCTTTGGATGAGAAGCTCCTCAAGAGAGAACCTCATCTCTAGTACAGCATCAGCTATGGGGTTTCTCCTTGCAGTGTCTCCACTTGCTCTTTCATCAAAGAACCTCCAAACAGCAGAAGCTTGTGGTTCCTGTGGATCGGTTGAAGATTCAGCTCCACTCGTTTGCTACAAAAGACACATCACTGTACTACAAGTTCTGTGTGGAACACTGGGGCACTAGGACCTGGGGCTCTGCTTCTTTACCCACAAGGCTAAAATGCTATACTATACAATTATTCATTGCAGATCTAAAATGTATGATTTTTTTTATGTTTCATCCTTACTCTAGATCAGAGGTGTCCAATTTTCTCCAGAAAAGGCCGGTGTGGGTGCAGGCTTTCATTCAAACCCAACAGAAGCCACAGCTGACTCCAGCTGTTTAATTAGTTGAGCTTGGCTTTCAGTATACTCAGCTGTGGCTTATACTTGGTCGGAATGAAAACCTGCACAGATTTTACACCCCTGCCCTAGAGCATGCTCGATCTAGTTTAACCTCTACATGTTAATTATCATGTTATTTATTCAACACATCCTAGGTAAGGCTGGGTCTTCATTAGCTCCTGATCACTACAGGCCTTTATTCATCATTAGTTCATGTTTAAGTAAACAAGTTAACAAAATTATGAAGCAATCAGATTATACATAAATAACTTCTGGTCCATTAATAAATAGTAGGTTTGGTTAACAGAGTCCTGGTTAAACAATCTCCAGTAGTATTTCATTCTAGGTGTATTATCCCTCTGAGGTCTTTAAATCATCATTCTTCACAGTCATTGCTTCTGTTTCTGCTGAAAAGCTAACAAGCTGATTAACCCGTGTCATTTCTGTCATAATGTAATTATGTTGCTGTCCAGGTTTGTTTTTTTTTTTTTTTGTCAATGTTCAATATTTTGTTATTTATTATTATGATTATTATTATTTCGTGCCTCACATGCTGCAGGGTGATACGGCTTTCCAGAGATTAAAGCTGAAATAATTCCATGCTTGACTAACTTTGCAAATTGGTCATGTCAAGCATGCTGGGAAGTGCCGAATCAGCAGCGTCGTGGATATGACCAGCCAGTCCAATTACAGATTGATGTCACATTTCAAGCTTTTGTAGAAATACATACAATTTTGGTTTAAACGAATTGTTCATCCAAGGATATCCTTCGTGCTTTAACTATAAACTTTTTTTTTTCAATTCTTCTTTTTGTGTGTGTGTAAGTAGAGTAGAAAAATTTGATTTTTTTTTAAAATTATTTATTTCTTTTTAACGGAGCAGTGTCAGCTCACTGGTGTAATTGCCTGTCAAATTTTAAAATGAGTCCAAGAAAGTAATTTGAAATTTGTCACTCATTTTAATGCAACCTTACCGGTGGTTTTTATCCGATATCCCATCACGGTCCAAAAGAGTTATATATCCATATCTGTATAAAAGCTTAAAACAATTCTTTAGAAAATAATAATAATAAAAGTGTGTCTCTTGTCCTGCACGCTGTTCAAGGACTTGAGCTGCTTAAACATTTCCCGAGTGACTCTCTTTCTTTTACCACCTCGTGTTATCGAAACTGGTAGTCCTTTTACAGGGCAACTGGAGGACAGCCTTGATTACTTATTCCTCTATAACCCAAACAAGCGACTCTCTCTCCTCTCCTTCTCTCTCTCAACCCTATGATGGGTTGGATGGATCGAATAATTTAGAAATATAATGCTTTAAAATTCGTCAGACGGAGATGGCCCTTGGCTTTTGCTTGGGGTAATCAACACATCCTACATTATTGCATCTTACCTTTCTTTGAAATGAAGAACACTATATAAAGTGAATACGCTCTAGCTACGGTTATAAGATCTTCAATTTCACGTTGACGTAGAGCCACGCTTTCGCCGCACTCGAGCGGCTCTGATATCGAGCCGTGAACTGTAAAATTGCTTTGGCCACGAAGCAAAACTGCATGGTGTTTGCGTGTGGCCCGATGTATTACTTAAGCAAGGAAGCGTACGCCTTGAAATGGATGTGCAAAGGGTGTATTGTTTACAACGCTTTGCCAATTTGTTGAGCTTGACAGCAAGATGTCAGCATCCATTTGGTCCTGACTGATTGGGGAGGGTGATCGTCGTCTGGCTTAGCGAGCGGCTACGGCTGAACAGTCAAAACGCTGCCAGTGTGCATATAAGATGCATAAATTTGGCTCAGGAAGTGATTACCTCTTGCTTCTCTTCCTTTCTGGCATGAACTCCCTCACTCGGAATCATGTCGGCTTATGTAAGACTGACATAGTTTCATCAAGCAAACTGAAACATGGCACGGTGCGCTGATTTCAATGTGTTATCCTATAAATATAGAATTTTTTTTTTAAAGAAAAATAGCATAAATAACAGCACACAGGGAGGGATTTGGGATAGCTGGGTCCTAAGACAGGATTTGAGGTGACGTACACAGCAGTCGACAGTTGGAACAAACTCTTTATATTTTAATACGAATTTTTTTATGTAAACAGAGAAATCAATGCCCATGTGTAAATTTAATCCTGAATTCAGAATTCATGTAAATCTAATTTATTAACCCTCCCCTCACCTCTCACCATTCTGAGCTTAGAGTTTCTGTGGAGTTTCTCCTGGTCTGGAACTTTGGAGATGGAACTTTGGAAGGTTATATGGCAAAATATAAGTTCTTACTGACGTGGTTTATGAACGAGGGAATTTTTTTATGTGCTTCATGTCTTTTCATAGTATTAATGTCTTTGGTGGGTGATGGGTGTGTAATGAAGGATGTCCAAACTATTGACTGCCCATGTACACCGATTAGTCATCATTTAAATCCACCCCACCTGATATTGTGTAGCTCTTCCATGTCCCGCCAAATCTACAATACACTCTGTTTGCAGAAACAGCTTAAACGTCTTCAACAGAATGTTCTAGAATTGCTCTTTTGTGGGATAGAAACAAATGGGATAGCTTTCTCTTCAAACTTCCATCAGTGAGGCTTGATCCTGTCTCTGGTTCACCGGTTGTCCTTCCTTGGACCTCTTTTGGTAGGTACTGACCGTTAAATACCTGGAACACCTAACATGATCTGTTGTATTGGAGATCAGAGTTGCTCAGATCCATATGCTTGCCCATTTTTCCTGCTTCCAACACAACAACTTTGACAACTGACTGTTCATTTCCTGTCTAATACAGTATATCCCTCTCCTTGATTGACGGGCACGGCTGTACCGAGATAATTAACCACCTGTCAGTGGTTTTAATGCTACGGCTGATTTGCCAATCGGATACGTCCAAATAAGTAATTCTACTTTTCCTTCTGGCTGACATGGTAGAAAAAACTTGAGAAAGTCATTCCAGTCTACTCTATCCACAGTCTCCTCCTGTGGGATCCCAGAACATTCCCAATGCGACAATGTCATCTCTCCGGCATGTCCTGGACTCTCTGTCTAGTGGGACATCTTTGACAGTTCTCTAGCAGGATCAGACCAAGTGGTGACAGCCTTGTTAAGTTCCTATACCTCCTCCTCCTCTCTCTGTGGCTCTACTCCGAGGTTACGCTCTCCCAGATTATCGAGCGAGCTCCTCATGGACAGCGAGTACGGCGACCCTGCAGAGGAAACTGTACTCGTTCTTCCCACACAGATTGTGACCCTCGGTGAGGACGGAGATGTAGATTGACAGATCTACATTGACAGAGAGCTTTGACCACAACCTGAGCTCATGCTTTACCAACACTGACGGTACAGCAGCTGTAACGCTGACCCGGTTTCATTAATTATGAATCGAATCTATGCTTCTGTGGTGAGGCAGATATACTGCAACTTCCTGAAAGCGTCCATGAGCATGCCAGGGTCTAATGGCCTATTTGTGATTGAAATAAAGAGCTGAACAGAACAGGAGCTAGTTTTAGAAAACCCGCTGCGAAGGAAAAGGACTAGAATTGTAGCTAGTAAATACAATACGACATCAATTTATCATCTAATAGTGGTCTTTAAATCCCAGAGAAACTATAAGATCAGAGAGCAAAAAAAAAAGTTGTGAATTGTGTTTGAGAATAAAACTGTTGGAGGCTTAAAAAAGAAAGAAATAAATAAATAAAAATTGTTTGACATCATTGGATTTTTTTTCAGTATAACACCAAACATAATATATCTATGAGAAAATCATAAAAAATATTTTTAAGCATTTTTTTTTAACATTGGTTCGTCCGTAATCGTCTTTATATATTATTATTTTTATTATTTCACCTATTTTATCTCACGCATAATCAGAACGCCCACGGCTGTGACAGATGTTCTTCATCGAGAATGTAAGATCTGATCTTGTTTATGTGTAACAAGGTGCTTCTTAGAAACTTTCGATTTTTTTCCCCCTACGTAGTTGATTCATCACGTCTTTCATATTCGGTAAGTGTTTTTATCCTGGTCAGGGTCGTGGAACGTATTTGTGGGAACGTTGGCTGCTTTAACAGATCCCACACCGCGCATATTTCCCAAGCAAACAAATCAAACTGTGTATTTTTTTTTTTTTTTTAGGGAAATACTAGAACTTTTAGTAAACAGAATTTGTGTTAAGTAAGGATTTCACATGCCTCTTCGGTCTCAGATCATTAATCTCATCCTCCATGAACACTTGAGGTTGCTTAAGTGCTCCTCAGATTCCACCTTGACCATTTATTCCTGGTGATTTCTCACAGCGCTTGCTCAGGTTTACTCACCCGTGAGTTCTGTGTATATTTAGCTCTCTCCGTGTGTAATAATGTACTACAGTATGTACCTTGACTGCACTTTCTTCCACTTCCTTTCTTTTTCTTCCTTTTTTTTTCTTAATAAATGAATTTAGATTGTTAACATTTAAACCGAACCTCATTCAGTAAATCACTTTTGTACTTCTGATCAATCAGAAATAATGAATCAACAGCACTGTGGTATGGAGAGGATTCATTTTCTTATCATTATTTAATGTTAAATAGAGTTAGAGACACTAGTTTAGATATCCTTAATATAAAACGTTACGCTTATACCATTATTTGTGTTATTGTCTTTGCTTTTCTGGATAAATTTCGTGTTTGTCAGCGCTACGGATCCTCAAATGTTGTTACTTTCGTTTCTCCTGGACCAGGGTGCAACACAAAATGCAACACAAAAATATATAACGTGAAAGTACACGACAGAGTGACACACTTCACACTCCAATTCCCAAGATGCACCACAGCAACAGACATGGTCGCAATACAGAATGCACTTTGACTTCCTAGTTGACAATCACTGAACTTCTGATCTGTCTCTCTCTCTCACACACACACACACACACACACACACACACATACCTGTTGAAGCTTTTCACCAGCACGTCTTCGTTGAACCGCTGTTGCGTCAGTCATTTTTATGGTCCAGTCTTCAGCGCCCGTTTGTAGAATTAGTGTTGAGTCTGTAGTGAACTCAGAATTTGCTCTGACCTGTCCGTTCCTCAGGAGCTCTTAGTAGTTTTATTCCACTCCACTATAAACTGTTGTAGAAAGAACATTATTTACATTTATTTATTCTTATTTCCTATCCCGTGTCACCTAAATGAGGATAAGGTTCACTTCTGCATCTGGTTCCTCTCGAGGATTCTTCCTTAGATCATCTCACGGAGTTTTTCTTCACCACCATCACCTCAGGCTCGATCGTTAGGGATAGATATTAGAGATTTTTTTTAATCGTTATTCTGCTTTTATACATTAAGCTGCTTTGAGACAATGCGAATTGTTAAAAGCGCAACACAAATGAATTGAATGGAAATGAATTGAACTATGCCCCAGTTTGGGTGGTTTTGTTCTCGTTTCTTTTCTTTTTTTTATCAGTTATTAATCTGTTTTCATGACCTGTGCCTGTTATATAGAACTCGACTTTGCCTATTGATTTGGATCCGTCTACACACAACAGAACACGCAGTACAGGACAGCAGAACAACACCGTGTGGTAAAAAGCTATGGCTAATATATTAAAGCTAATATTAGTGAACTAAAAAGGCATTTGTACACCCGGACGTTGCTGGATTGTGTGTCTCTAAAGCACACACGTTCTATTTTCCTAACGCTGTCTACCGATGCTGTGTGAAGACAAAACAGAAATGACTCAGCTGAGATCTCTGAGCTGTGTTTTGTCTGCCAGGGAATGAAACACCTTCTATTAAAAGTTGTTGCTTTTAAGATGTTTACGAAATCCCTCCGCACAACACGTACACAGACCGAACAACGCTACCAGCTTCACCAAACATTTTCATGGATCGACTAAATAAATTAGCTTGGATTCACCTCGTAGCTAAGAGCTTCATTATTTCTTTGCAAGTTAATCGTCTTATCCACACGTCACTGCTCTCCGATTGTTTCAAAAGAGAACATCCACACATTTACAATTTAAATCTGATCACTTACACAGCCCCAGGAGGTCTGAGAACACATTTTAGCCACGTTATACAAATGTAAATACAGCTGTCTGCGCTAAGCCGAATCCGAGAACCGAAATCCTGCGTAATGCGTTATGTCAAAACACACATGGTCCATAACAGCTGGAATTGCCATCTTTAAGGAATTAAGGATGATGGAAATAGTGAACACCACAGGAGGCTGAAGGTAATTAGTCGATTTGCATATTAGTGTGCAAAACAGCAAAAAGGCTCCATTCATACATGAGTAATGAAGCGATTGGTGTGGATGTGTTGATAAACAGGGTCGCATGATGGAGGTGCTGACTAAAAATGATCAAGAATATCTAAAAAAAAAAAAAAACAGACAGTAATATGGAAGATTTACCTTGTATATTGGGGGTCTGAAAAGTCGGACTCCAATAAGGATACGTTGAGCCAAAAATCATATAAATTGAGGGTTAAAGTCTTTGCTTAAGGCCCCAGGAGGGGCAACTTGGTGGGTCTGGCAGCTCACGACCTTCTGATCAGTAGTCCAACACTTTAACCATCGAGCTACCACTGCCTCTAACCTAACGCTAAGATCTTAGCTGATCATCATGCTAAAGTTACATCATAGACCTTTAGACTGGGGTAGTGGTGACTCAAGAGGTTAAAGCTCTGGGTTGTTGATCAGAGGCTCAGGGTTCAAGCCCCAGCACTGCCGAGCTGCCACTGTTGGGCCCTTGAGCAAGGTCCCTAGCCCTTTCCACTCCAGGGGCGCTGTATCATAGCTGCCCCTCGGATCTGACCCCAAACTCCACAGAAGAAAAGAATTCCACTGTGCTGTAATGTAGATGTGGCAATTATAAAAGCTTCTACTCCCCAATTTCATTTGATTTCTATGCCAATTTCACTTATCACTGTAGCGTGATCAAACCAATCAAAAGAGAGACTTATATATTAATCTTAAAGTCTTTTTTTTGAGAATTTATTTTAATAAAATAATAAAACAACTCCAGTTTTACTGCAAGTTTACTAAGAACAGCTCTGATTCGGACCTTATCTGACAGGAAAATCTTCTATTTAAGGATTCTACAAAGAACCTTAATACGGCTCTTCAGTGGTACAAACTAATCTGATCCATTATTCTCTACAGATTTTAAGTGTAGATACAGATTCTTGTTCTAAAACCATTCATTTGTTGATCTTCAGTCAGTGCTTTATCCATGTCAGGGTCATATTGGATATAAAGTCAGTCCTAGGAAGGGAACACTGGGACCAATTAATTGCATGGGATGACAGTCCCATCATCATAAAGCACCTTGGACATACAGTACACTCGAACCCTCTTCACACGTACAGGAATATATTTCCGAGTAACCGGTTCACCAACATTATAAGCATTTTTTTTCTATTTTTATGCTGTGGGAGGAATCTAAGAACTGGACCAAACCTGTATGGACACGTGGAGAATAAACAAAACTCCACACAGACAGTAACCTGACCTCAGGGTTAATTGGACCCGGGGATCCTGGAGCTGTGATGTTGCAATGCTATCCCAACACCAACATGCCACTCCATTAGAAATGTATTTACTTAAAGTAGTTTGTAGTATAATGCAGTGTATCAAGATGAAAATGGAAACTAAACCCTCACCGATTGGCCGTCTGGGTGTCGTTAGGTTTAACCG
>JAOTRN010000053.1:3869775-3881490 GCA_028566695.1 Bagroides melapterus
ATTTAGGCAAATAAGATCTACACTGCTATCACACACCCACTGATTGCTTAACTCCTTAGTTATTTTTAATGATTTTTTTGTAAACATTTTGCTAATTCCATGCTGAGGAGAGCTCACCTTGTTAAGAATAAAATAGATTTCTGTCTGAACACAAAACACAATTTAATTTTTAATGTTTCATGTAATTCACTGAGAAAATGATGTGTAAAAAAGACGAGGTTTTCAAATCCAGCTCGGAATGTTGTAAGAGCAGAATAACAGTCGTGTAGCCTTTATATCCAGGATTTTCGTGTTCACTTTGCCGGCTTGTCTCTTCTTAGGGCTTACGAGTGTTTGTTTATAAACCCTCTTAAGGGTTTTAATCGGTTTAACACTATTTTCTTCATGACTAAATATTCCCAGGTCCCTCTTTTTGTTGTTAATGTCACCTGTGAGATCCCGCTTCACGTGTACCATATGCTCGATTTCACTACGCTTGTTATTTTATTAATCCCAGCTTTACGAGATGAATTTATTTATCCTGATATTTCAGACACATGATGTCTTTCGTAACAGAGAATACTGGATTTCAAGATTCCCAACACGCACAACAATTATCCAGTTTGTTCTTAAATGTGGCCTTATATTTACTACGATTGTAGACTTTTTTTTTCTCATTAGATTTATCTGTCCTGAAATTCCTCTAGATCGTGTTCACTACGTAGTGCACTAGTTAAGGAGTTAAAGACTCACATAGTCAGAGCTTCAGACTGATGACAGAAAGTCTGGACTCCGCAGCAGCCCTAGAGGGCGTCTGACTGACCTGTAAAGCAACCAATCACAGGTGAGTTTGTTCAGTTCCATGACCAAATGTAAAGTCCATACAAAAACAGACCCCATGTGCAACCTTGATGATGATTTATTTAATAAGTCTGAGGCTGTGAACACACCATTTGGAAAATCCAGCGTTTAGCCGATCCTCATAAGCGCTCAGTGTCAGAGCCGTGAACACAACGGCTTCCTTCTTTCTTGAGGGAAGTAGAGCGTCACAACAATTCCCCCGAGGATCTAACTAATCAGATGATGACTTCTAAAATCATTGTGTGCTGTACGCTTCAGAAATTTAACCCTGAGCAACAACATACACTAGAACTGTCCAAGTGACAGAAAACCCATAATGCACTTTGCAGGCGCAGGAAGTCACAAACTTACCACTCTTCTACACCATTGTGTAGTGTAAGTACTGGGAGAAAAAATATTGTTCACACAGAAAAGTCCAAGAAGAAGAAGAAGAAGAAGAAGAAGAAGAAGAAGAAGAAGAAGTGAATTTTAAGAACACTTAAAGAAGGAAAAAAAAGCAGTCAAAGCTTGCTAATGTAGCAAAAGAGGGGCGGGGCTACCAGGCGCTAATGCTGGATGAGAAAAAAAATAATATATAACATTATATATAAAAATTATATAACAATACAATATGTAGGAAATGAATTCCTACACTAGATGCTAGAGTGCACAGTGTAAGTGTGTAGTGTGTTCAGTTATTTGGACACAGCGCTGGTGTGTTAGCTGATTCTCACCACTCAGATATGTATATCCAGGACAGATCTAGGAGTTCGAATCCTCGTACAATCATCCAGAAGCAAAAATGTCATTATACCGAAGACCAAACTCTGTTTCCCATGATGCATCACAGCACAAAAAAATGTCTGTTTAAGATTCCATTTCCCAGCATCCACTTCATTTGCCTTGTTAGTCCTATAATACACAGGCCTGAGAGGCTGATGTCTGTTTAAGCCACATGATAATTCTTGCTTCTTTTTTTTTTCTTTCTTTCTTTTGTGAAATAAAAAAAAAAGTACTGTATGTGACTCCCAGTGTGTGTTACTACGACTCGCACATGTTTTGTCCAAATTCTATAATGACATAAGAGTTGGTCGTTAAAGAAGTGAGCGTTTAATTGTTGTCAACGGAGTGACCTTGGCTGCAATATAAAAGGTCGAGTACGTTAATAATTTAAAATAAGAAAAGAGTGGAGTATAAAAAAAGAGTTATTAAAAAATAAAGCCGGTTTCTTTGACATGAGCAGAGATACTCGACTCCCTCTGTGAGAACATCCACCAAGCCATTAGCGAGCGTCCGTGTTGTCGTACTAAGTGTGTTTTACTCCGCAGAACCGCTCGGCTGTCGTGCCACAGTCCCAGCGACTGGAGTTGTCTTACTCCAAATTACTCTCTTCTCCTCACATCTATAATACAACATGCTTTTCCTAGAAACATGATGCTACAGCGGTATCAAGCCCCAGACTTCAGAGGTAATTTGTCTTGGTTAACGGTGCGCTGTAATGGATAAGATAACACACAGCAACGCAAAACCCGCTTTTAGGTAGGAAAGGAATAAACGTGATCTAAAAGCTTGTGAATGTGAAAATAGAAAGCAGCTCTTACGATCAATGTGAGCTTGAGCTACATTAGACTAATCAATAAAGAAAATAAAAGACCAGATGATGGAGGAAAAAAAAAATATCCTTTTATCTGTTTTTTTTAATATCTCTATATCATAGGTCTTTACATACGTGTGACGTGATGTGACTGTTATAAATCATAAACAAAAATAAAATCTTATTGTAAATCTATCTACAAAGAATTTCTATCTAATTTTATAATATAATAATCTTTTTTTATATTTTTATAGATATTTTTTTTTAAATCATTCCATTTTTCCTGCATAGGTGTAAGAAAATTATTTTGATTTTATTTAAATTTTTTTACAAGTTTAAAGGTTAAAGTTTACTCAAAATTATATAAAACATGGAGGAAATCATGTTAAAGTCTTGGTACTTGTGAAACGTTTTTATTGTGTTGAACTGTAAATGATTTTCATAGTTTAATCTTATTATTATAATAATTTACGTATTATTAATTGGTATATGATTTAGATTTTGTTTTCTTTGTTTATAATTATGTATAATTATGTATTATTATGTATTATTATGTATTATTATTATTATTATTATTATTATTATTATTATTATTTTATTATTAATATTATTTTATTATTATTGTGTTTTTTTCTTGTTCATTTTCTTTTTTTTTATATTTTTTAAAATTTTGCATATATTTATATTAACAGCTGAACACAATTTTAGACTTTATGTACTGAAAACTAAAAGATTTTCATATTTTAGTTTTATTAATATGTTACGGTAGATACATTTTTTTTATATATCTTATGTGATTAATAATTGAAATTAAATTATTATTAATATTATTATTAGTAGAAGTAGTAGTTGTGTTTTTCCCACCTAGATGTAACAAGAGTATTATTCCATTTTCTTTTTTTATATTATATTTCATTGTGTTTTGTGTTTGTTTGCTTGTTTTGTATTGTATTTTTAGATTTTTAAAAATGTTCCATAAAATTGTATGAACAATTAAAGATGGCATTTAATGTATCGAAGTTTTTTGTATATTTCCTCCTTTTAAATGACACATTTTTATGTAGTAAAACGAACGCTTTTCATTCGTTTGATATTTAACAGATTATTTTCATTGTACGTATTTCTTTTCCACCGATTTTTACGTTACTGATTTTCAATCCTTACAAACTTCCATCCTCGACCGCTCGTTGGATTTTCCCTCCTCTGAGCACTGACCCTACCGCAGTACTTTTCCGTGTACGTTCACTGCGGCACTTTTTTTTTTTTTTAAACAGGAGTGTTGTTAAATGGGCCTGAAGGGTGTGATATTGTAGTCTCAACTCTCGCTTTGCTGATTCCTACCTAATAATGCATGCACAACAAATGGGGGCTTTATTAAGCTTCCTTCAGATTGCTACTAAGGAATTATTAGCGTTTTCCTCTTCGGAATGGATTCATTTCTAATGGAAACAGATCATTGAACCCGTGAGACTGAACATTAGGAGACAGAAGTATTATCAGTTAACATATCATGCCTGTGGTTTCTCAGAGCAGTAAAAGCGTCAGTGTGAGAAATGTTCAGCCAGCACATTGACTGCCCGCCTCATTAAGACGACCCGGATTTCAATTTCATTCAACTTCAGTTATGAGCGTGTGAAAAAAAAAAAAAAACTCATTCTCATCGGTCCAGAAGGAAATGTTCGATATCTCGGTCACTCCAAAATGAGAACCTAGTCATAGTTGTGAATATTTTAAGAGCAACAGGTTACACAGTGTTCAGGGATAAAAGCCCAGACGGGGTTGGAGCTCTGGAGCTCTGTGGCTCTACACGTGTGTGGCAGCATCACGGAGCCTCCTGAAAGGTGAAGACAAACCAGAACGTTCTGCGTCTTCTGGAGCAGCTTCGGAGCAGGAAAGGACCTCTGATGTGTGTGTGTGTCTAATAACTCTCAGGTCTTTATTAATGACTGGTATCTCGTTTAAATAATGCCAATATACTGCAGAACATGAACAAATGAGAAGATGAACAAAATTTCCTCTTTTTTTTATAATGAAGTCTAAAAAGGTGACGGATTTGATGGGGTGAACTTTAAGCTTAAGAAAATATTCAAGGTTTCTCAAGAACTTTAAAATACTGCCATGAGATTCAGAACTTCATTATTATTATTATTATTGTTATTATTATTATTATTATTATTATTATTGTTATTATTATTTTTATTATTATTATTATTATTATTATTGTTGTTATTATTATTATTATTATTATTATTATTATTATTATTATTATTATTATTATATTGTATTGTACTGTTATTGTTGATGTTCTGTTAATTTATTCATTTAATTTATTTGTTTGGCTGCATTTATATTAAAATATTATGAATTTTCATATATATGAAATACTTATACTAATTGTTCTTCTTCTTCTTCTTCTTATTATTATTATTATTATTATAATTATTATTATGTCTTTCCTCCCTAGACATGGCAGGTGATTTTTAGTGTTTAATTTATTTTTCATTGATTTCGTCGGAGATCGTATCATTCAATTTATTTTGCATCTAATATTCTGAAGGCATTTTAACGATAAGCTGAAATGATTTTTTTTCCATCCATTTTTTTGATGGATTTATTAACAATAATTAGTTGTTTTTTTTATCTGATTTATTGTTACCCAGTTTCTACAACTATGAGTGAAAATCATGTTTTTGCTCTTTATCACTTGTTTGTTTTTTTGTTGGTTTAGGTTGATGTGTATTTTCTTCATAAAAATATATAAAATTGTTCACAGATTGAAACCATTAATGATTTCTGGTAAGTTATTATAAACTATATTGATATTTTTGTCCCCGTACTTTGTGTCAGAATTTTGAGGGGGTATATACTGTACTTATGGAAGCCAATGTTGGTGGAACCGATTGTGAAACCCTTTTCATGAATATAAAACAACAGCAAAAAGAAAAACAATAAAGAAAGTATTCTGCGACATTCAAGTCAGCTTTTTTTATCATTAACGAACTCCATTTCCCAGCATGCACCACAAACATGGCCACCCCAGTCTGCACTAAATCAGCTCCTAGTCCAGTAATCAGGCTGTTGATTATGGAGTCGGCCATTTTTATTTCTAGAACTTTCACTCCCTAAAACAAGCTCACGATGCACTACAAACCCCAGGGCATATCATCTGACGTCAGATTTCCTGAAGCCTCTCAGCTTGAAAAACAAAGCGGTGGACAAACCCTCAGGCCGCTTGGACTACAAACGTAAGTAGCTTGTTATCCATGTTGTGGCTTTTAAAGGATTAACTTTCATGTTCTGAATGCAGTTTGTTTGAGTCGAACAACTTTTAAGTGTTTTAAAACATGCTAAAAACGTTAGCATGTGATCATGCTAATACCGTAACAGAAAAGTGTGTGATTAAGCTGATAAATTGACGGCTGACTCGGTTTCTGGTTAGTTCCTCATCAGTTTTCTGACGTGTAGCGAGTCAACAGAGCTGGGAGAGCGATTCAAATCATGTACACGATAAACTACTTCACAATCAAGGGAGCTAGAGAGTTAGGGAACTGATTGAAACACACTCTTTCTCACACTTCTAATCACATGCATCTGTTGCTAATCGCATCCAGGATTAGAAATAAACTATATGAAAACACTCGGTTGTGACGTGCCACTCATTTCTCATTTCAACGTAGCCTTGTCATTGTTCGTGGCTAATCACGTGACTTCAGCCTGTTTCCTGTTTACGAGTAGGATTTTTGTGCCAGCTCTTTTAATAAACTCGACCTGCATCCGCTTCGTTCTTTCAACATCTTTCCTGACAGGAATCGCTTTTAAGCTCGACCTTTTAAGCTTAACCTTAATCATCTCAACCTACGTATTAGCTTTCCATATCTTTTGCTTTCTGCAATATATCCATTTCTATGAATAGGTTCGGCTCGGTAACGAGATACCCGCGACGTCTTTGTGCCGTGCTTTTAAAATAGAAAAAGAGAAGTTTGTTATGCTTTACATTATTTATGTATGCAAGAATCAAACACAAAGGAAATTAACCATAGCCGGTGGAACGCTTGTTCCTTTTTTTCGTAATAGCGACAGAGATTGAATTAGAAAAACTAGCCGGAGAGAATGCAATTAGCAGCGTTACAGCTCATCATCCTGAACCTGATTGCATAAGAGGTGTCAATTTATTGCTATAAGAAAAAAACAATACGCCTTCATTTCCTTAAAGAAGAAAAACGACTAGGAAACATCCAGGATAAACGAGTTACATGTTCTTTAACCCCGTGTTCATGCTAGAAGCCTGCGTTAGTTGTAGTTTATCTTTGTGGATGCATAACGAGTGCTATTGATAAACAGAATATTTTTTTTAAAAAGCATCCTGTAAGAATAATTGTTAGAAATACGTACGTCCTCGAGCGAAACACAAAAATGCGCTAATCTGTTTTAAAATTTTAGGCTTTGTGCTAGCTTCGTTCTCTGATTAGCAAGCTAGTTAGTGTCAGGTGCCACGTAAAGGTGGATGCAAGTGCGGATTTATTTTATTTACAATGCACAAATTACCAATTCGCAAAAAAAAACAAAAGTTAGGATTGAGGAATACTCGAGAACTAGACCAAGATTGGGCAAGACAAAGACACGGGAATCAAACTGAAGCTCGACAAACGCTCAAAAGATGAGACATGATGGCTTGATACAGCCGACTTATTACTGAACACAAACCAAATGAGATGCACAAACAAATTATTTAAAAATGTTCAGCGTTGCCCTCTTGTGGTTTGGAGGTGAACTGCCCAAAGTATCCATGAACGTTAGCGTGGAAGTGGTGGTTTAAGGGGTTAAGGATCTGGGTTGAGGATAAGGGATCAAACCCCAGCACTGCCAAGCTGACCCTGTTGGGCCCTTGAACAAGGCTCTTAACCCTCTCCGCTCTAGGGGCACTGTATCATCTCTGACCCTGTGCTCGGACCCCAACCTCCAAAGTTTCTGTAATGTAGATGTGACAAAATAAAGACTTCAGTTTTATTCCCAGAGGCAGCAACAATCTCTACTACACACTCCCAAGCTTTAGTTTTATTATTTTTTATTCATTTATTTTATTTATATATGTTTGCGCAGCACCTCTAATGAGATGTCGTACGGTTATATGACAGGATAAGATAAAAACACGGTTAAATTTTTGGTTGTTTTTTTGGGCGTGTCTCACTGAGTGAATGGGACTTAATTACAACCAGAAACTAAAGTGTCAGGAGTGAAGAAGTAGAAATAAATCAGACAGCAATCACTTAAATATTACGTGTTGCTGAAATCTTTGCTTTGTGTTATACGTGTTTTTAAAAGAAAAAAAGAAAAAAAAAAGGATTGCTCATCTGATTGCGAGTGTGAGTTTAAAGGTAAAGAGGATTAGGCTTAAAGTGAAACTGGTTAAAAAAAAAAATCATAGCGTGCTATCAATACAAATGAGTTTGTAGGACTGGTGCGATGCTGGTGCTAGTCATATAGTAGCGTAGTTATTACTTTTACTTTTTTTTTTTTTTTTTTTTTGAGGTTGTTCTCTGAAGCAATATCTTGCTCTATTACCCTCACATGAACCAAAGCTGGAGAGGAAAAAATGAGACTCAGCAGGACAGAGGGTACTCTCCATGGACGCCGTGATGAATGTGCTACTGTTTAAGGCACAAACCCAGATACGCCACAGAGTCCGGGAGTGTCGCCCCCTACTCATCACCTGATCCTGTATCGATCGCTAAGATTCCTTTGTTTGTCATCAAATAAGTCATTTAGTCTTCTCTCTAGTCTACCGTGCTCTGGAGGATATCGATCAGGTCTTACGGCTGAGGATTTTTTCACGGGTACGAAACCTGGTTTAAACTTAGTGGTATGCTGGCGTGTGCCGGTGGAAAGGAAGGGAGGAAAGCCAAAAAATAAATAAATAAATAAATAGAAAATCTGTTAAAATTATAAATGGATCAATTTGATGACCAGGTACAAGCAAAAAATAAATAAATAAATAAATAAAAAAAAGGTTGCCAGTCCATCGCAGGGCCACATTCACACTCACGGGCAATTTAGAGATGCCAGTCAACCTACTATGCATGTCATGGGGGAGGAAACCGGAGTACGTGGAGGAAACCCCCGTGGCACGGGACAACATGCAAACTCCACACACACACACACACACACACACACACACACACACACGGTGGGGGAAGGAATCAAACCCCCAACCCTGGAGGTGTGAGGCCAACGTGCTAACCACCAAGCCACCGTGTCCCCATACATACATCCAGAGTGTGTGTGTGTGTGTGTGTGTGTGTGTGTGTAAACATTTTATGGAGTATATTAATAACGCATATAAATAACCGCTTTATTGTTTTGCTAATAATGCCTCATTAAGCTTTAATAATGTTTAATGCCTAATAATTTGCCTTTATTTCTGGATTTATAACTAATAAAGATCTGTAGCTAATTGTAAACAGCTAGAATATTTATTAATAATTTCTTACGAAATTTCTCCATGCTATATGGCTTTATTATGTTGCTTTCTAGCAGCAGGAATCTGTGAATAAGTACTTTTATTATTTTAGTATCTTATTGTCTTACAACTTCAGATTATTTCTTACAGGATTCAGAATTTTCCAGATTTTTATGCAGACAATCAAGTAAATTCTGTGATGTATTGAAAATATATATATTCGAGGCCATCCCTATGAAGATCCTGAGGCATCTAGAGATGTTCCTGCTTCGGGTTGGATTTTATTTCATGAAGATTTCAGACCTTCAGTGAGAAGAGACCAAACCTGTGAGGATCCTGAGGTACCTAAAGATCTAGCAGCTCCAGTTGGATTCTGTTTCATGAACTTTCGGATATTCAAAGAGAAGATCCCAACTCCATGTGGACGTTGAGGACAAGCTCCTCATCAATACACAATGATCAGACTGTATCTGACTGGAGAAAGGACATTATACATAATAAGAGTCTCTGGTGTTTATAACAGTTTATAATCACACCCTCCAGTGTCACCTCAATGAGGATGAGGTTCACTTTTCAGTCTGGTTCCTCTCAAGGTTTCTTTCTTTTCCATCTAAGGGAGTTTTTCCTCACCACAGTCACCTCAGACTTGTTCATTAGAGATAAATACACACACATTTCAATAGAAGTCGAATATTCATTTTGAACTTTTTGTTCTATATTTCTTACTGTATGTTCTGAAACGCTGCTTTAAGACAATGTCCTTTTGAGACAAAACCTCCAGGAGTATTGAAACATGCACACTAAGACAAGGAAACGACATGATATCCCCAAGGAGCTTGTGACTTTAAAAAAAAATTTAAAAAAAAAACAGCAGATTTTCTGCAGATTTGGGCTGAGACGTGTCGAGCGACATCACGCTCACCAACACGCGTAAACATGTGTGAACATGAGTACAGCTCTTATAGTAAGTCGTTATAGATGTGTCATCACTGATAGGAGTTTAAAAGAAGAATCCAGGGTTTATGATTTTGGCTATTTAAGTTATCTAAAAAAAAAATAAAAAAAAAAAAACAGTTTTGAAAAAAGTTGCAGCAAAATTAAGCATCTTTGTCCACAATGAAATATAAATAAATAAATAAATAAATAAATAAATACAATATATACCAAAGTATTATTATTTGGAGAACGTTATATGTTGTTAAATATTTATAATTAGAGATTAAAAAATGCTTCCTAACAATTAGAAGCTCAGTTTTAATGATTTATAGATCTGTCAAACGCTCAAACTTCAACATTAACGACGACGCTGAAATGTAGCACGTACTCATAATGTGATGAAGGTTTAACAGCTGAAATGATTTCTCTGCTTGAATAGATCGCATAGAATCAGAGCAAAAAAGGTCCACATGGTGTACTGTCAGTGTGCTGAGGACATCTACTGGTGCTGAGGGTTGGGTTTTTTGTTTTTTTTTTAAACACACGCCCGCTGAAGTCTAGGCTGAAGCAAATTGTTGCGGTATACCTCTGAACAAAACCACTGAAGATGAGGAGCACCTCGCAATGATTTGTGCACCGCCCCCTCGGACCCTCACGCGCCGACTCCGTGTTCCACAAGAGAACGTTAGAAACGGTGTTCTATCCCTGACATCTTTCTCTAAATCCTCAATTTGATGTATGGCAATCTCTGTCTTAGCTGATGGCAGATGGTGTAATATAGACTGATAGTCGAGGAAGGCCGTCGGCTGCGGCATGCCTCATCACTGACACGGCACAAAATGCTGCCGTGACTGCGCCATTTGTCAACGCTCTTTCTTTCTTAACGGCGGCAGCTCAGGGATGACCTTCGTTAAATTGATATTTCCAAAAAGGGAAGGAAAAAAAAGGTAGATTGAGACATCCATCGTCTCCTCAAGCTCTTCTTGACCGCTCTAATGCTCGTAAATGCCTTGCAAATTTTTTTTCTATGGAAGCCTCAGAAACATCACTCATACAGGATTATTTCTGTACTTCAGGTACGTATGCAGAATCGTGCGGAGGACAGATAATGCACTGAGATGACTGGACACAAAGTCTTATGAGAGAGTGAAAATCAGTTCTCAAGGGCATCTCGGGGATGGTTTAGTAAACAGGAAGTGACAAGTAAAACGTATGTCATGAAGAACAGAGGCAGATGTTAACCTTATAACTCCAGGGTCAGGGGTTTGATTTGAGTCCAAAGACTTTCCTTGTAGACTGAATACAATCTCTAAATTGTGTGTGTGTGTGTGTGTGTGTGTGTGTGTGTGTGTGTGTGTGTAAAATTGTGCCCTGTGATGGTCCGCTACACTCTACAGTGTGTCACTCGCCTTGTGACCCGAGACATCTGGGATAGACTCCAGGTTCTCAGTGCCCTGGGGTAGGATAAGAGAAAATAGATAGATAGAGCTAGGACATGGGTGGGGTCAGCTCGGACATCAGTGTAGAGTTAACGAGGAGGAGTGTAGCCATAATGGTGGCACAGAGCGGTAGCTGCTGCAAAGCTCTAATTCCAAAAGATTAATTCTAGTCTAGTTCACAAAGCTTTATCTCGTTAATATACCAGAATCCTTGACCAAAATCTAAAATACTGCATGACGATGCAACTTCCTGTTAACACTTAGGGAATGTGTTCAGATGATCCAGATGAGTCAATAACTTCAAAGGTATAGTTTATATAACCTACAGAAAAGACTTCAGAGCCCTCCACAATTATTGGCACCCCTGGTTAAGATGTGTTCATAGGCTTCTACGTGGTACCTCGGTCTGGACCATGTTGACCCTGCGTGAGCGGAGCTCTCGCACGCAGTTATAGATGTCCACCACGCCC
>JAOTRN010000053.1:4016040-4027137 GCA_028566695.1 Bagroides melapterus
AGACACAAAAACTGAGGTAAATATCTGAGTAGGGAATTCAACAGGATTAAGATCCTGCCCATGCTGTATTTATCCAGTTATGAGTCACTGATTCTGGCAAATAGAACCTGAATTAATATTTGGGTAAGCGTACAGTGTGTACAGTGTGTACAGAGTGTAAAATATGTAGAGTGTACACAGTGTGTACAGTGTGTACAGTATGGTTGTAACACATTTTGTATGGAGTTGAGCCTGAACGCTTGCTGGCCCATGCTTTAGTGATGAAGTTGGCGATGATTCTGGTGAGTTCCTCTTCTTCACTATAATGCTTTTTTTTTTTGAATGCCTAATAAATAAATTATCCTGAGAAGGAGCATTAAGTAAGATAAACCTGTGACCTGATTATGATTGAAACGCAACCAATCAAACGATGGGCAACGATTAAAGACAACCAATCAGCTTCCAAAGAACTAACCAATAAGGAAAAGGCTTTTAATCAGCATGGTGTGAGGAAGGTGAGAAATGTAAACGTCTCACAGGTGTGAAAATGTTGTCAGGAAAGAAAAGCACAGGGATTACTCACCATAGCGACAGCTGATTTTAGACTAAAGTTTCCCTTTAACTCCTCCACTACATCCCTATATGGAAATATACAGCATGGAGCTTAAGGTTGGTGTGTTCTGAGACGTTTTTCCTCACACAGGTAACAGGCCAGGTGTGTTTAACCTTGGTCTTCTTGCCTGTCCCTGTGCTCCCCTGACCCCTCTCTCGCTGACGCTCGCTGGACGGTTTTGGTTTTCACACCATTGTGTAACCTCTAGAGACTATTGTGTATGAAAATCCCAGGAGGCGACGCACTTCGCATCACTACAGCAACCACACCACAATCAAAAATCACCGAGTTCACGTTTCACAGTGTTTCTGATGACTAACGAATCACTTTTGATCAAAACTAAACCTCAGCAAGACTGCATCAGCGAGACTGTGAGATACATGAAGTGGATGAGGGTTGGGAGACGCTTTCAGGGTGTGAGTTAATATTATAATTAATAATATTACACAGAGAAAATAGTTTTTTTTATTGTAAGGGGAACAAAATGCCTAACGGTCTTTTGGCATCTCTGTTAAGATCCTGTTTTCCATTCACTCGTTAATTAAACTCTAAGTTGGAGCTAACTCAAAACTCTTTGTAGTGCAACTAGTGCTTTCACAAGACCCTGAGTCTGAGGTGTTTTTCTATCTGGACACATTTGCTGTGGTCCAAATCTTCCCAGCAGTACTGCAGCGCTGGTCTCATTTAATTCTATCAATTCCCAGTTCTTCTTGCTCATGTATGTCAAAACAAACACACATTTATCTTATTATTTTGGGGCTATGATAAGCAGTAAGGCATCTCATCTGTCACATAGTGTTGAGTCCCACAACGTTCCACCGTCACTCGTGCTGCACGTGTTTTGTGGAAACTAATGACGTCGTCATCGGCTAAAACACTAACACACAGGTTACTTTACTTCCTGAACGAGCGCAGACACAAGTACGTTCACGTTTATGGGAATAGTGTCACAGTTCCAGTGTAATCGACCTCACACCAACTCCTACAGGTAATCTACCGTGTTGTGCTTCCCAGCTTTCGCATTAGTGATTTATCACAAGAACCGTGCCCAGTTTCAGTCTGAACTCCTGGTGTGAAGGATTTCTTATTCACCTGAGGGAGAGTGCGAAGACTCGTCGTTCTCTGACTCGGCTTGCTCACGCCGATCCCCAACACTCTCTTGCTGGTTTGATGCACGTGGCTCATCCGACAGGTCTTCAGTCATCTGTGCTGTACATTCAGATTTAGATTCAGACCCAGGCTGAGGTTCATTGAGTCCAGCAGATACTTCCTGAGACACATCATACGTTCGTATTTCAGAGAAACGTGAATAAAAACGGATATCAGGCCTACCTGCTCTGCAGAATACAACTGCACTTCAGAATAGATTGTAATTGTTAAAAAAAAAAAGTTAATAATTGTACAACTCATTATTTTTGCATTTAATGCTTTACATTAAGATTGAATAAGTATAGGTTATGAAAAATGTAAAATAAAAACATTCACCATTATGAAATATTTAAAACTATCCCACAAGTCATATATTCAACAGGAAGATCATCTGTGGGGAAAAAAATTATTTAATTCTTATGTTTTCACTCTTTTTGAACAGAAATATTGTTTATTTACAAACACAAAGGTTTATGTACAAATAAACCTTTTATGATAGAAGGGCAAGTTTTTTTTTTTTTATCAATAATTATGTCTTTAATGACAATAGCAAATGAGAAAAATCAAGTTTCATTTTTAAGGGTTACTATGGCCAATCAGCACTCAAAAAGGAAGTGAGTTTTGTTATTAACCAGGCTGTGACGTTATCCTTTTTCAGACTGATTGTAAAACCTGAAGACTGCATGCATCAGGAGTACAAATAACAATCAGACCCTTTTAAAATATTAGAGGTCAAATTACCAACAGGCAAACATGACTTTAGATGAAGTAATTGGCTGCATAAGCACTTTAAACACACGACATAAGCGGTGGTTATCTTACCTTGGAGCTGCTCGTGCTCTTCTCTTGCTCTTTGCAGGGTGGAAACGCCTCTGTTGGGTTTGTATCTGACTTTACCGAAATAGACTGTTTACTTCTAAATAAAACAACTGTAAGAAAACCAACGAGGACCGTGAAAGCGACAGAAAGCAAGATGAACCACGTGTCCACAGAGACGTCCATTTATTTCCCCAATAAAACTTTTACAGCTGAAAAGCTTTGTATTTATCTCGAGCTTATTCTTTTGTTTTTGTTTTTGAAGCCAAGCACCTATGAATTGTTGATGCCTACAGATTGCAAATATGCCTAAAGGGTTGTCTGTGGAAACAGAAAACGATAATATTAGTGATCGCGCAAGCTTTTTTGCTCAATCCGCTACCTACAAAAAAACGCAAACTATAGCCTCGGGATCAAATCCTAAATCCGACCAGGCGTTTGTATGGATCATTAAAGCGCACCGTGTGCGCAGACTCGTCACTGCGCATGCCACAAACCACACCTGTCGCGCGAGATCGTAAAAATTAAGGGTGGAATAGCAGTTTTTTTTCTATATTGTACAAAAACAGAAAGATATGAAAAACGTAATCCAAGAAAAAAAAAGCATTAAGCTGCGGCATTAGCAACCGTGAATTAAATGGCATGCGGTCCGGAGTGTATAATTGTTTGGATAACGGCTCATTGTTAGTTATTTTAATGGCACTTCATGGGTCACTGTAAAGCTTGAGGGTTAAGACGCAAAATAAAACAAAAACAAAAAAGAAACCAAGTTCTGCCCAGAAAAAGAAAAAAAAATTCTATGGACAAAGACAGCAAAATATCTAATTAAACGGAAATTCAGAGCGAAATGTCCTTTACAGAAATCATTTTACATATTTATATGTTTCAACATGAAATATTCGCTTTAAACAAATTCATTTTATTTATTTTAAAAACAATTTTAAATAAATAAAAAGTATTCTTGTTAGCTTTATATTAAAGTATATAACATTTCACTTGCCTATATCCTTTATGTATTATAGTAAAGAAATGATCAGATTTCTTGTTAAAGTACTCACTGAAAATAGGTAATTTTTTCACCCCAAATTATCGTGTATACTCTATTAAAAAAAAAAAAAAAAAAAAGTGAAAGCCTATTTCTTGCTTTCTTTTAATCCATTGGTCATTTTAATTGAGAATATTGCTGTAATGGTTCTTTTCATAGAAGGAAAAAAAAATCTTTCCAAAAAATTCAGACCTGTCAGTATTGTAGGTTAAAAAGTTCACAAAAATAGTCAAGCAACCCCCCAAAACAGATTTTTCTGGCAAGTCCATTTACTCATTCTCAAAGGGTTTTCATTTTCCAAGATTAAACTAATCCTTCTTGAAGAAATTATAGAAATATTAACTAACATTTTACATATTGTAATACAAAATCCTTACAGTATAAACTGTCCTAGAGCCAGAATCTTGGGGGCTGTATAATACACAGAACTTAGTTTTGCACATACTTACCAAAAAACCCAAATGTCATGCCTACACAGACTAATGCTTCATGCCAGCTGTGTTAAACAAACATTCAGACTGAAATCAAACCACAAGCACACTTGAAGGTTTAGCACAAAAATGTTTATTAGCATTCACATGGAGCTTACAACTGTGAACGTTTCCACAGAGGAAAAAAAATGCTGCCATTGAAAACGTGATAAATGTTGGTGCACTACCTCCCAATGCGTAAATTAATCGAACGAAAGGTTTGCAGGAAGGACCCACGCAGGTCATTCTGCTGCAGCTTTTAAAACCGTCAAATCAAGGTGTTACACGGGAGCAATCAGGAGAATACTGGAAACAGCCAAGCACTCTGCACTGCAACACGCCACCTTAACAGCTAACCAGCAATACTCAACTGCTGCGCAACTGCGCCTAGTGCACAAAAGATACAAGGGAGAGCATTAGAAAAATCACAGATTTGCCAAATTAGCAGGTAACAAAAAAAAAAAAGAGAAAAGAAATCCAAAATCAATAGGTCGCGACTGATTTTTACATGAAGGATTTTTTTTTTTAATCACTTGCAAGTGTTAGGGTTAAACATCTGGCCAGAGGTTACGTACAGAGTTGGGGGAAAAAAAGAAAAAAAAATCAGCTTTTATTACATTACAGACTTGAATACACACTGCATTAAAGAAAAGACGTAATGAATTGAATAAAATGAACTTACTTTATTGGCTGGAAGATTACTTACATGAAGTACTAAACAAATGCACAAACTAGCAAAAAAAAAAATTAAGAAAATCTTTCCACCTAAGAATTTCACTTAAGCGCAAATATTCAATAAATCACACTTCAAAATACGGTACAGAAAATTCTGGTCAACTGAACAAAGGCAAAAAAAAAGTTAAAAAGATGTAGACCAAGTGTTTGCAACAACCTTTTGGTCTGATTAGTTGATTTTAGAAATCCTCAGATGGACTTTTCCTTTCGATGTGATCCTCAGAAATGAAGACTCATTCATCTGACATCATCTAGGAAAGAAAAGAGTGAGTGAGTTTTGAATTTCAGACAGAGGATAATTATACAAGCTTCTATGTGCTTGTATAGGTCCTATATTTCCGTAAAAGCAGCCATTGCTGAACTAAGCACTACTGGCCACCTTTAACTTTGTTTGGAAAAATAAAAATAAAAACAAATCCTGTGCTTACAAAAATCAAACCTTTTACACTTGTTTAGTGAGCAACAGAGTGTTGTAGAGTTGCTCAACTTATTTACCCTAAATTGGTGTTGAGTAACCTCAACGAATGAGGAAAAACCTGGGGGTAGGGGATGAGTTTCTGAAAGCAACTTTAAGATGTCAGCAAAATAAAGCAAATAAAGTTACTTTTAAACAACTCGTGTCTCACGTTGCTGTCTCCTTACACAAGCTTTGAGAAAGCATCCCACTTTGATTCTGTCCTGCTTTCGTCTATGGGCGTGTGACAAGGAAGATGGAAAAAAAGGCCTCGGTCCGTCGTCCTTCGAACGTACCTCAACACCACCTCAACACTCAATGAGACCGACCTGCTCCATAGCAACCGCCAAGCAGCAGCAGGCAGCCAACAGTCGGATCACACACTAACTGCTCTCAAACTGCCCCCAAACTCCTCTTTTGCATACGGGAATCAGCAGCTTGGAGGAAAGAATTCCACATTAAGGTAAAAACGTTTACCACCCAGAATCTATAGGTTGCAAATAAAGAAATACTTACGGCTTTACCTGTCGTAGCTCCCAAACCAGGTTCTGGTTGTGATTTTTTTTTTTTTTTTTTTTAATACCGTTATACATTTCCAAATGTCATTGCTGCCAGCAAAGCACTAATCCAAAAATTCACCTGCATCATTCTCTGAATCTTTTTTTTTTTTTTTTTTTTAATTTAAAAATACACCTCTCCCATTACTGCTGATAGATTTGGGTTCTTGTCCTTTCCATAAATTATGTTTTGTTTTTCTCCAGTACTATTCAAAATAAATGACTTCAAGTGAGTTAATTTTATGTCCATGTGTAAGAACCCCATTTTAGATTAGAGCATCAATCTGCCACACAATCAATTTTGTATGCTGCTTGTATAGTAGTGTTGAAACAATGATTGGCAATTTTATATTACAAGCTAGTTGATTAGACATCTGGTTCAGGGTTTTTTTTTTTTTTTTTTTAAAAAGTTAAATAATAAACAACCACAGTAAAAGACCCAGAGGTCACCTTCCTGCAGCTGTATTTTTACCTGGACTTGGGCTCACGACTCGGTTCCGTTGGCCTCAGGGGATTTAGGTCTGCTCCTAGACCTGGACCTTGACTTGGATTTAGACGCTCTGTTCGAGCGGGGACTGCGACTCCTGGAAGGAGACTTGGACTTAGATCTGGATCGGGACCTGGAAGGAGATTTGGATTTGCTCCTGCGTGGTGTGCGGCTCTTAGAACGGGAGCGGGACCGAGAATAGGACCTGGATCTGGAGCGGCTGTAGCGGGATCTGCTTCGGGAGCGAGAACGGCTCCTGCTGCGGGAACGGCTGTGCCTCCTGCGTCGGGGACTGCGACTGAAAAACATATGCAATAACGCTCAAGACAATCAAATCATGTAAAAACTAAACGCCGTGCAAGAAACTGTCCGAGATTAAAAGATGGCGCTCGAAACGTCGCGTGACGTTTGTTTGTGTTCGCCATTACCAAACAATTTAATAGCTAAAGATTTTGATAACATTATCATAACTAATAACAATGCCGATGTTTTAATCCTGCACAAAATATGGCGCTCGGTGCAATACTGACGAGTTAGATAATGATTAACTGTTTTGATTAACTAAAATGCGGTCAGGCCTTGTAGGCCGCAGTAGCACCGTGCTGGTTGTTTCCGTACACGCGGTTGAACGCCACTCTATTACGCACCCCTCCCCCAGTTAACCCCGAGGCTCGAATTTATTTACCAGGCCTCGGCTGCGACTAAGTTACACAAAATATGCTAAAGCAGCAAATAAAAAACAAAGCAAGCTATTTACTTTATTAGCAACAAGAAATTACATTTTACTCGAGGATGGGTTTGTTGTTTGCATTGTAACCACAGCATGTCCAACAAGTAGCCGTTTGGATTTCGGCCTTTATATCATTAGCCGTGGTATGCAATGGCGCCATGTTTGTGACCGTTTTTTTTTTTATCAGTATACCAACCTGCGACTTCTCCGTCCGTAGCCACCGTATCTGCGTGGCGGTCCTCCGCGGCGGCCGTAATGAGAGTCTGGCGGTCGGCCGTAGCGCGCCATCTGCACGCGCAGCTCGCGTCCGTCCAGCAGCGCGCCGTCCATGGCGTCCATCGCGTCCTCGGCGTCTCGCTTGTCGTGGAAGCGCACGAAGGCAAACCCGCGGCTCTCCTTCGTGTACCGATCTCTCGGGATGTACACATCCCCGACGCGGCCGTACTTCTCAAAAACGCGCCGCAGTGTCTCAGGCGATGTTCGGTAAGTCAGATTGTCCACTTTCAACGAGGTCATGCCCTCGACGTCGGGCGGAGGTCTACCGTAACTCATCTCTAGGTCTCACCTCTGTACTCACCTTTTAAAAATTAGAAAGTGTAAATATAACCGCGTTGATAAGACGGGAAAGAAAAAACAGCGTTACCCTGCTCGAAACGGACAACCTAACACGCCGCGCGCCTACACCTAAAATGGCGGCAAATAGACTTCCGGGGTGGAGCTTCAGTCCGCGCGGAATTCGTTTCCTTTTTACCGCGTCATTAACATTATATTTTACATGCATAACATGAAGAGTATATATTTCATATATATATTTGTCTTAAAAATAGACAAACAAGAAAGCTGTAATAACTGATTTATAAAAATAACGATTACATAAGTAAAATACTTATATAATAATTATATAATTAAATAATTAATTAAAGAATAATTTAAATCCATTCATTAAAATATAATAATTTAAGTAAAATAAATGAACGAATATATACAACTCAACAAGAAGACGGTATTTGGGTATTGTACACGATATAACTTAATACCCTTCACTTCCGGAAGGTGGCGGAAATTCACATGAACAGATGGCTGTACATACTCCAATATTTTAAATAATCCATAGTGAAATATCTCTAGGTATATGCTAAGGCAAGGTTTTTTTGGTTTGTATATTCAAGAAAGATTTTTAAAAAGTGACTGATGAGGAAATGGCTATTTATAGGTTAAATAATGTAAGTGATAGATATAATTGTCTCACAAATTTTTCACAAGATTGAAAGTAGTGATAAATGGACATAAATAATGTTGTTCTTTGATAAATAACAAATTAGGCTAATCATTGGCAAATTTCTGTGGTAAAAAAAGAATACAAAACCCCAAGACTGGCAGTTAAAGTGATTCCGCTTTGCTTCACACTCCATCAGAACAGCCTGTCCCTGATTATTTTCTTATAACAGCATGCCACCAAGTATTTTATTACTACATAGTGGCTAAATATAATTTCAGTTCAGTGTTGCCACCTAAAATGTCTAAAGCCAGATTCACATAATTATAACTCTTCCACAGATTAAGTCTAAGCTCCACTCATTCACTGTGTTACCCCAGTTACTAAAATGTGACATACCGAGCCACATGTTACATCATAAAGTGCTGATATTACAGTTTAATGATGACTGTGACACAAACTGGGCGAAAAATAGCCTATTGCATCACATTATATGCATAACTATATTGCATTGTAAAAGCCTGTTGTGTGGAATTAATGCAGGGCAGCAAGCTCCATTTAATTTGGCTCTTTTTTTTTAAAAAAAAATATAGCTACTGACAAACACCGCAGTGCAGGGTTTGTTTTTTTTTGGCTCCCCAGTAAGCCTGAACGAGCCAAGATTTGACTCCTATCATAGAATTATCGTTTACTCTAGACCTCTCCTCTGCAGATTCACAGGCTAATTTAGGAAAGCAGAATCCCTGTTCTAAAATAAAATCAGGGACGTATTTACAAAGTGATGAAATGTGACTCATTGGGGATTCATCCTTGGAACAAATAGTGATGTTGAAGAGGAAATGTGTGTATGGTGTCTATGGTGCACTGCAGTGCTCAACAGACTGGTCTACTTTTTTTTAGAACCCAATATGACATAATTTGAGGTTATTAGAGAATCTCAAATATTTAATGATCGTTAGTAAAGTTATAAGGAAGTTGGAGAAGAATTTACCAGCTATCTTTAACCAGATCCTGCTGTGTTTTGGCAGCTAACCAAGATCAAGATTAATTTCAGCAAGGTTCCCAATGCCAGGGAAACATCTGAACCTTTTTTTAGGCATGGAGCCTTACAGATTTATTTCATGAACTTTTTTTGGCACTGTAGAGATTTTATTCCTGAATTTTATGTTGAGAGAACAAATTAGGCTTTAACTCGACCTTATTTAGGCTTGATTTTGAGTTATTGATTGATGAGGCACAATCACACACATTTACATAGTCTAGTCAAGCATGTGTCTTTGGACTGGGGAAAGAAACCAGGAGGAAACTGAAGCACAGGGAGATAGTCTCCCATTCCTTCACAATCCGTATATTGGTTAATATATGGCATACATAATTTCTTCCGTACACACAGATGAAGTTTGTTCACAGGCTTCTGTAAGATTTAACCACACCAACCACAAGAAGAACAGCGTGATTTATTGAACTAAGCAAATTAAAATCCCAAAATGTCCAACTTTATAAATGTCTCATGCTAGCTTGCCAAGCTCTGACACCTGGTGCGTATAAAACACAGGCATTCAAGTGATGCAAGATTTTCAAAAGCTTTACACGAAATCACAGCCAACAAATCCTCATAAGTCATTTTAGAATAATATAATATCTTTAATTATGTGTGGGCTTCCTCTGGGTTCTCTGGTTTCCTTCGACTAAGACTAGGAGGAATGGCTATGCTCAATTACCTGTAGGTTTGAATGAGTGTGAGCATGTGTGTGTGTATGTGGGCTCCAGTTCATGATATATTCTCACATCTCACAGTGGAGAAGAGTGGGCCAACTCAAGTGTTAGGAATGGGATGTTGAACATACTGCATATTCAATATGTTGTGATGGTGATGAGCTATTTCAGAGAAATTATAACTGTAAGAACTGATGAAATGTTACTGGTCTATAGTGAAAATGGGGACAATGTAATAATGAAATGATGACTGTGTGTGTGTGTGTGCGTGTGCGTGCGTGCGTGTGTGTGTGTTGGCTTGGCTGCACTGCAGTGCTCTACAGATTTGGGAAGGTCGGCTCAACGGTGTGACGTCAGAAGGAGAAGCGGCCATTAGGGCTCGGAAACAGCGCGCGGATAAAAGCCTCAGCATCACCGCGCAGTCCGGAGCAGACACGATGCACAGGATAACGGGCTGATTCCAGGAATCCCGTCCCTGTTACCGAGAAGCGGCTTTGTTCCGCTGCAGCAGCCGGACTGAACCATGCCGCTGCAAGCCAAGAGGTAGCTAAAGGACAGGAGAGAGAAGAGGAGAGAAGGGGTTTGGGACAGGACCCGAACAAGGGGGCCGGAGATTTCAGTGGAAGCGCTCAGGACGACTCCAATCCCATGAACAGTCGGAAATCCCAAAGCCATTTAAAGTGTAGCTTTTCTTTTAGAAGAGAGAAAATTTCAGCAAACTGCGGCTGGGTTTCTTTCTGAATGTTCATCTGCAGCACGCTGCCGGGAAATGGGAGCTTTAACCAGCAGACAGAATGCTGGAGTGGAGGAGGTAGACATCCCATCCAACTCCGTGTACAGATATCCACCCAAAAGCGGTAAAGAGGAAAAACATACTCTTATATGTTAGAATACAGCAATTCTAATAACTGTGAATATTAATATATTTAACGTAGCATATTACATAATTTGTTGTAATGCATCATATACATTTATTGTAATTATCTGTTTTTTTTTTTATAATTTCGACAAATTTCAGATAATAAAAAATATTTAGGAACAGCCATTTAAAAGAACAATAGAATACAGTCTATGCAAGCAACAAAAACGATTATTATTATTATTATTATTATTATTATTATTATTATTAT
>JAOTRN010000053.1:4027237-4037784 GCA_028566695.1 Bagroides melapterus
AACAATAGAATACAGTCTATGCAAGCAACAAAAACGATTATTATTATTATTATTATTATTATTATTATTATTATTATTATTATTATTATGTTTGAGCAGTAAAAAGTATATATTATATTAAATATAAGTACTTTTTGACATAGTGTTATTTTTGGAAAATATCATTATATCTTTATACTGCTTATCATAGCCCCCCAACAGAAATAAACAGATGGAAGTTATTTCCTGTCCATATGGCACCACCTCACCTCACCACCCCACACCACACCACACCGCACCGCACTGCACCGCATCACACCACAGCACACCGCATCACACCGCACCACACCGCACCACACCACACTCAGTCAGGTTGTCACAGTTGATGCGGCCAGGCCTGTACCTGCTGCTTTTGACGGCTCTTATTCACCCACCCTTCAGTAGTAACAAGCAGCTCAGTGGTGGTGTGCGCGCTTCACCACTTTACCTTCGACTGTACAGCACAGCATATAAAGGCTAGTGTCAGCACACTACTGATTGCATGTAATTAGTGTTATTCGTTATTGTGTCTGCGGAGTGCTGTGTCATGTCACTTGTCAATGTCCAATATGACTTCAGGTCAAGACTGAACCATATCGTGTGTAGCTCGTAGACTATTAGGATTACTGCATTTACTTTAATTGAGATAACTCATTTACATAAATGAAATAAAAGCATCCTGCAAGTTAGATATTTTCAGCAACAAATACTATGCTCATGCATGATATTAAATAAATGTCAGGCATGTATTAAACTACCAGATCTGTTCCACTGGGGTGTGATCCATTTTACCTGCTCACTCATCCATCTCTTTGTTCTTCTTCCTGGCAGTTCGTTTCTTTCTTCAGCCTCACTGTGGCTGATTAAAAAAGGATCTATGCATGAATCTTTAATGTAAAGCGCAACAATCAGGATAGATGCATAGAAAATGTATGTAGGAATATATATCTTTCCTCAGGATAGTGTTATTAAACCTTTAAAATTCATGCTAAATATGGCGTGAAACATCTGTAATGGCATTCGTTCAGTACTGAGGAATGTGCTTATGTGCACACAAGTCAGTATATTCCTGGGAGAACATTATTCTTATTTTTTTAACATTGCAAAAGTCACTGTCATCTTTGAAACAGATGTCGGATAACAGCGTCAGTATTAGCAGATGGTGAAACAGAAACACCCGCTCCGAATAATCCTATCAGGACATTTCCTTTTCATTTCAAAACCACATGGATTTGTTTCTTAAAGAAATACTCTCACGCAGAGATTAAGGCTAGACACAGACTGCAGTGCCAATAAATCTGCCAAGCTTTATTATTCTCATATCTCAGCACTATGTATTATGTACATATATCAATAACATCAGTATCAGTATATAAAGTGTCTAGTCAGAGCAGTTAAGCATCAAATACAGTAGAAAACAATAGTACATTTGTAATATCCATTCATTAAATAAAGTTTTATTACAACCCCTGATGTATATATCAGGCTTAAAACATAAAAGTTGTTTTAAGTTTTAATTTTAAAATAACCAGCATGAGGTTGAAGGTTTTTCTTATATTGAATGTGTTTTTGCTGTATTTTGTCAGTCGTGTGCAAATCGGTGCTTACTTTTGGCTTGCTGTTGTTATTTATGGGTCTTGCTTTCTTTTGTTTGTTTTTTTTTGTTGTACAGGAAGCTACTTTGCCAGCCATTTCATTATGGGGGGTGAAAAGTTTGATTCGACCCATCCTGAGGGCTACTTGTTTGGAGAGAACACAGATCTCAACTTCCTGGGAAACAGACCAGTTACAGTAAGATGCTTAATAATAAGTTAAACAAGATGCAGAACAGCAGGCGGTCTGTCTCTAAGAGCTTAAAAATGCTAAGGGACAGAAGGAAGACTGTCACAGAGTTTAATCAGAATAAGATTTGCAGTACATTTAAATAAATCACATTCATGTCAGTGGATTTCATTACCTGTTTTTTTGCACATTCTTTATTCTGGTGTTTTTTTTTGTTTGTTTGTTTTTTTAAATCTTAATATCAGTAGATTATTGTGAAAATCTGATTAAGCAATGATTAGACATTAAATGACTGAACTGGGAATAACTGGGAATACTAGAGTTACCACACCAATCTAGTGGAGGAAATGCAATTAAGGATTTATTTTAAGGAAAAATAATATCAGTACTGATACACTTCTAGAGGGGACAGGAAGTTTTCTGTGCCGTGATGAGTGATCTAAGTAGTTGATAATTTAATCAACCTGACAGGCCAGCTCTTACTCTGGTACAGTTTCCAGGATGTGGATTAAGCTTACATTTAAATTAAATTGTCAGAAGAGATTCAGTATTCAGATTTCTTTTTGTTCTAAGAATAGTCTTAATCATTGTGTGGGAAACCAGCCGTGAATGGTGGTTCATACAAAACATATTTTTAAAATCCTTTTCTTAATAACAGGGGAACAATTGGACTATAGTTTGTCTAATATTTTGAGTTCATCTTATGTTAGTCTTTTGTTTCTCAGTTGTATCGGGTTTACTGCACACATTTGAAACGAAATGTTTAAACAAAAATACTTTCTGCTAGTTCCCTAAGGAAAGCAAGGTGATATGTTCCCAATAAAAACCTGTTAATTAAGTTAATATCGGTATAATAACTTATTTGCATCACATGCTAAATATCACCTGTAAGAAATAAGCTATTTGTACTAATAATATTTGTAATATAGTAATACCGTAATTACTAATATATGATACTATATGATAATTGCACTATAATATCTGGTTCGCACAATACCAGCTAGATTTCTTACACAAAGTGGTTACCAATATCATGTCGAATAATTCCACTGTAATAACATATTTGTATTAACGTCTTCTATTATAAGGTATCTACTTATGGATGCAACTTTGCTATATAAAAATGAATTGTATTATAATAACTGATTTGAACATTTCCTAAGGAGGTAGCACTTTATTAATAAATTAGCACTACAGTACATGCTAAATTACTAATATAATGTCCTTCCTGATATAATCTATGCAAACAAATTGATAATAACTGATTTACACAATACCTGCTAAAATATTAATATAACATACCTACTAATATAACCAAAGCAAATAGTGTTTTATTAATAATTTTACACTACAACACTTGCTAAATTACTAATATAATGTTGTTCCTAATATAATTTAAGCAAATAGGACTGTAGTTTCTGATTTGCACTACAATTCTTGCTAAGATATTAACATTATATTCTTTATAATAAAACTAAAGCAAATAGCACTTTATTAACATTATTTGCACTATAACACGTTAAATCTTAATATAATGTAGTTACTTATATAATCTAAGCAAATAGGACAATAATAACTGCTTTGCTCTACAATAACTACTAAATTATAACTACTCTTATAATTTATTTTATAATGTAACAAAAGCAAATAGTGCATATTCTTAATAGACTAACACTATTAATATGATATAATTTAACCAAATACGAGTATAATAACGGATTTTCCTTATAACACCTGCTACAATTCCAGTAGAAGACACAGTCGCTGTATATATTCACATATTCTAAATTAAAAATTATTTAAATTTTATTAATTATTAATATTATTTTTAGAAATTAAATATTTAAACAGGTATGTAAAGAAATAATTTCTTTGTATGACTCAAACAGCTTGATCTTGATATCTAAGCTTACTGACCATATTAGAGCTTAGCATACTGCAATCTGAAATATACATGACAGTAAACCTTAGATGCTAATTTCTCTACCACAAGTTGGTACTAAATTGTATTTGTTTCTCATGTTATTTAAAACATTTACACTGAGCAATAATTTATAGAGTTTGTTGCTCAGCTGCAGTTGGAAAGTATGATTTGCATTACTTGCGTGATATAGACTGAACATGGTGTCTATGGGTCTTTGTAAGTGTGTGCTATATGGCTGTAGTGTGTGCTAACACCTTATCCGGTCTCTAAGTAGACAACCTGTCGGTGTTGTGGATTTAAGCGGTGGCTTAACTTGGGTAATGCACAAGAGTCGCATTCAGTCTATGCTACCGGGGGGTGGTTGAAACGGTGGTTGAGACATGATGGGTACTGACCAAAAAGTACACAAAAAGCTCATGGCCTTGCCATCAAATCTGTCTATAAACATAGTTAAGCTGTGTCATTAATCATATTAGTGTAGAATGTACAAAACTATTCATTCATCAGCTCTTCATTAGTCACTTGCGCTACTGAAACAGGGAGGATGGTCAAAAATGTGTGTGTGCAGAGTGTGTGTGTGTGTCTGTGTGTGTGTGTCTGTGTGTGTGTGTGTGTGTTGAAACAACAGGCTAGTAGCCTTATGATTGCAGTTCTAACACTAGTGACATGCTGTAAAGAAACATTAATTACTGTATACAAAAACAGTGCTAACAGTATAACAAGACAGATGTCAAAGCATGGATCCAGGCATGTGGCCAAGAGCAGGAGCTGGAGAAAAATAAGTCCAAGACACAAAGATTTTGTGACAATGTGATAAATTGAAATCGTACAGAGAATATTAAAATGGAAATTCATGAAGTTTAAAAGTAATGTTATTCTAAGCATATCATTTCTTAAACGATTTCAAAAACAAAATGGACTGCTATGTACAAATGTGAATTTTACTAACACATAAATTAGCTTCACATTAGCTTCAACTGCTCAGTTGTTTTCACTGCGATTACAGATAAATTTTCAGGCAGTAGAGTATAAAAGTAACATAATGATCCTTTAAACAGTAACAAAGATGTAATATGGGTTTGAACGATTATTCATATTTCCCACTCTGCCAAATCAAAAAGAACTTTCATGTCTAAAGCAGTGCTAGTGACTAGCAACACACCATGCCAAATGAGGTCTTTCACACAGATCTGTTCAGCTCTGATCAGTCTGACAAATTAAATGTGATTTTGAATAAAGTACAACAAAAAGAACACACCGGAGTCGGTTCAAAAGAGATTCATGTACTGTTTGACCACATTCAGTTACCTCCATGATAAGTCAATAACTCTCAAGTGAATGTATTAGCAGCGCGATACTGTAGACATATACTAGTCATGTGATAGTAGCCTTTCTAGAATTATGTTCAGATGCTCCTATTTTGTTTTAATATTTTCTTTACACTTGTCTGTAGTTCCCGTATACCGCCCCACCACCTCACGAGCCAGTAAAGACCCTCCGAAGTCTCGTCAACATTCGAAAAGATACACTCCGGCTGGTCAGGTGAGACATCCATCCGGACAACACATTTTAAGCATGTTTTTTTTAAGCTAAAAAAACTGAGATTTTATTTACAGATGTAGCGAAGACATGAAGCTGCCCGGACACGAAGCCGGAAAGAGTCGTAGTTGCTACAACATCGAGTTTACCTTCGATGCTGATACACAAGTCGCCATCACTATTTACTACCAAGCCGTTGAGGAATTCCACAATGGTGTTCCAGTGTGAGTAGCACTAGCACAAACATACTGTATGTTGAACAAAAAATATGCAAACCTGGTTATGATTAAAGCATGAATGAGCATTAGGAAGGGAAATACTGTCCTAACGGCCCTAAAAAAGGCACATTTTACACATTTTCAGCTGAGAGCACTCTGCCTGTTGTATATTGACAGATACCTGCCGCAGGACAGCTCTCTGAAATCGGAGACAGTGCATTTTAAGAGAGGCGTCTGCCAGCAGTTCTGCTTGCCTTCACATTCTGTCAACTTGTCCGAGTGGTCAGACGAGGAGGTAAGAGTTCATCATGAATATTTGAGCTCAAGCGCATTCTACACTCCTCCGATAAACCGTGTTCTTTTGTTTTCACTGCATTACATCGATCAAAAAATTCAAAATATATTTGCTTCAACGTTAGCCACTTGACTTCAGGGACGGAAAATCTATTGATTGTTCCAAGGCGCTGACACTGGAGACATCTTCCAGAAAACTTCACCGTAGATATTTTTCAGAGCGTTTAAAAAGAAATCTGCTTATTATATATAGAGATATGTTAGATTATGTTGAGCTCTCTCTCTATACAAGTCTCTGTGAATGAGTTGTTACTACAGAAACGAGAGATCTTGTACATTAAGAACTGCTTTTTTTCGAAAGACCAATCAGAATCAAGAATTCAACAGCGACGTTGTATAGGAAAATAATACACGCAGAAATAATTTACTCATTACATTTTTTTTCTACTTTGCACAGTGTAATTCAATGCTAGTTAAATTCAGATCAGGAAGTTGTTTTATTTTTAATTTTTTCCCTCCAGTCTGGCTACAAACCTATTCAGAGAGTCTATTCAATATCAATCAGTTTGATTGCTATGTAGTTTGTGCCTTCTGGCTTTCGTATTTCTATTTCTATTCGTTTTTGCAGAATCCAATCAAAAGCGTTGAGCTTTTCACTACACACACTCAAAGAGAGTTTATTGTTGCGTGTGCTATCTTTCAGCTTTTATTCGACATGGATAAAGAAGTTTTCCCTATGGTGATTCAGGCGGTGGTGGATGAAGGAGACGGTGAGTCGAGTCATTGCCGTTTATTTTTCCGTTAACGATTTACGTTTGCACACTGACTTACTTTCTTTTCTACAGAACATTTCGGACACGCGCACATTCTTCTCGCAACCTTTGAGAAGGTACGTGTGAGTTAAAGCTCACGGAAATGTTAGCGTTCTTTATGGATTAGACACAAATACCGCCGCATGTGCAACGACTTGAACCTTTGCTCTTTTTATAGCACATGGATGGCAGCTACTGTGTGAAACCTCTGAAGCAGAAGCAAGTGGTAAGACTGTGTAATTATCTTAGACTATAGATCTACAGCAAGTATGTAAATATACAGACAACATGTGCTGTGTGTTTATGTGATTTTATTTCAGTAGCTGAATGCAACTGACTGCTTATTTTTTACAAAATATAAAAAGATACTGAAAATTACACACGTCAGCAATACACGTGTTCGGTCTATTTAACGTCTTCAGTGACAAGAAGTAGAAGACGTTGACAAGGTTTCCGCCATTACGCAGTTTCTAATATATAAAAGTTGATGCCTTAACATCACTGTGGCAAAAAATTGGTTTCATCCTAGATACAGTCACACTCAAAGCCATTTTAATTTCAATCCGTTGTCAAAAAAAATTAGAAATGAAAATTACTTGAAAAAATTACTTTAAAATGATTGAACTTCAATCAATCAATATTCAAATTCTAATTTTATTTGGCACATACACAATTATTTCAGTAAAGTATGTAAATAGAGATAAATGGTACATTATTTTAAATTAAAAAAAAAGATATGAAAAATATACTGTATAATAAAATGTGGGGTGGTAGAAGGTAAATGTAACTGGAGAAAACATGGGAAATATATGAAAACAATATATGGGAAATATATGAAAACAATATATGGGAAGAAATGGGACACAATTCTGGAAAAATATGACAAAATATGGGAAAAAATATGTATAAAAAGGGAAAAATTAACAAAAAGAAAAATGGGATCAAAATGTATCTTCTTGATAACTAATTACATTTAATGGACTTTAATTGCCACCTGACCATCACACTCACATGGTTCTTGTGGTTCATACTCATTTTTTTCTTCTGTGGTTTTTCACACTTTTATGCAGTTGTACTGAATCTCTTTGTTCAGTGTAGAATTACACTTTCCTCCTTCAGGAATTAAGAGGAACAAAACTAACACAAAGTGCACATCGTGAGCTCCGGACCTGAAGACATTCTATTCTATTTCCATTTGTATTCTTTAAGTTATCTAAGGCATTCACAAAGAATTTCATTGTACAGGGAACTTGGTTCCTCACTGTGCACATGACAATAAACACTTTGAATCTTGAGTCTTTGAATGATGTGGAGGTTATGGTTGAAGTAGAAGAACTCGAGCTGTACGGACCCTGTCTATGACTCTGACTCAACCCTACCGAACACCTTGGGGATGAATTGAAGCTCAGGTCTCCTCAGAGCAGAGAGAAGAGGAGCATCCCGAGATAATTCCATCTCCAGTTGTGTTCCGCTCCATAAAATATTCGGATCTTCACTGAGACGAAGCCAACCCTGCTAGGATCCTGGGGCATCTGCATGTGGTCTTTGAGGACAACAACCTCCTAATCAATACACAATTGTCGGACTGTATATTTATAATTCACATCCTCCAGTGTAACCCAAATGAGGATGAGGTTCTCTTTTGAGTCTGGTTCCTCTCAAGGTTTCTTCCTTTTCCATCTAATGGAGTTTTTCCTTACCACAGTCACCTCAGTCAGCTCAGACTTCTTCATTAGGGATAAATACAAACACATTTAAATACATGTCTTTAATCTTGAATTTTTATGTTTTGAATTTTTTGTATTTCTTCGTATAATATTAAACACTTTGAATTCTGTTGATGTTTTGTAAAGCTGCTTTGAGACAATGTCCATTGTTAAAAGCGCTATACAATTAAATTTGAGTAGAATTGGATTGAATATGGTCAGGTGTAAGCAAAACTTTTTCTATATGGTGAATATATAAGCTACTGACACTTAGACTTGGAGTCATGATTTATTAATAAAGATGAATCTTGTACAAATCAAGACATGACAATCAATAAATCCCTCTGTTCAACATCTTGATAATGTATTATAATGTACTCATTTTAAATCCATGCCCCGTCCTCGTTAATGTATTTTTATTTTGATTTTGTTTCAGGTCGATGGTGTTAGTTACCTACTTCAGGAGATTTATGGCATAGAAAACAAATACAACAGTCAGGAATCCAAAGTAAGTTTTCTATACTTTTTTATCGTTAAAAGTTTACTACCCATCTCAGTCTTTTCTGCCTCCTAGAAATAACGAGGTGTCTCCAAACTACTTAGACAGAGCGTAAAATAATCTGTCGTTGAAAATCAGGTGGCTGACGACGAGATCAGCGACAACAGCGCGGAGTGTGTGGTGTGTCTGTCAGATGTGCGCGACACACTCATCCTTCCCTGCAGACACCTGTGCCTGTGTAACGCCTGCGCAGACACTCTGCGCTACCAAGCCAACTGCTGCCCGATCTGCCGCCTGCGTAAGGACACGTCTTCCTCACGTTTACTCTTTAATGGAAAAATTTGTTCGTTTAAATATGGTGGTTCTAAACATCTAAGAAATCAAGCCCTTCTTTTCGGAGATGGAGTATAAATCTTAATCTTATTTTGTTATTCGATTCTTCCCACAGCGTTTCGAGCTCTGCTGCAGATCCGAGCTTTGAGGAGGAAGCTAAGCCCTGTCTCCACTACTGGCTACAATCCAGGCATCACGTCCCAGTCCTCAGACTCTGAGGAGCATTCGGTAATGAAGCAAACCTGCACTTTATCGCTGAAAGCCTCTCTGAATCACAAAATAAATGACATCCACCCACCTTCTATCATTTCCAACACCGTCTAATGCTGTTTCCTAAACACGATTCACTCACTCCGTCGTTTCATTTAACGTCCGTCAACAGTCAGCTCTACAAGATCAGCCAATTGCAGGAATTACTGGCACCCAAGAGAATAAGAGAATCTGCAGAATTAATAAAAAATTAAATCCTGCATATAATAGAGGACGACTATTAGTTTCCAAAAAGCTGTTTGGAAGCCCTTTCTGATGATTGTAGATATAACATGAATTCATAATTTATGAGTTACGGTTGGACGTGACCGAAGGAGCTTGTAGAAGTGGGGAAACCTAGCTGGGTATTACAGGAAGAGGCTTTCTAGCATTTCTTCCTAAAGCAGACATCATCAAATATTAACACTGTCTATGCCAATACTGTTTCATTCGCTGTTCAGATAGAGGAATAAATTGTGCTTCTCAAGATGCTCTTTTATAAATAGTAAAAATAGATTGTATTTAAGTTAAACTACGCAGCATCCAGGATATTTCTGTGCTGTTTTTTTGTTTTTCATATTTGCTCCTTTCTCATAAAGGGTGCCAATAATTCTGGAGGAGGCACTATATGCAGAAAGGTTTTGTGGTGCAGGTTATATGTTGGACATGCTGATTTTAGTCATTAAGTGGTAACTTTCATCAATTGTACAGTAAGAATACTGTAATGTACTGCTCTTCTAATAATTATGAAGGTTCTGACTATATAAGAAGCAAAACATTTTGTTTTGTTTGCCACATGTCAAACCTGTGTGGCTAAAACTAAATCTACCATGAGGTCCTGGTCAGTGGGATATTTATTACAATAAAGAGTCTGTTGTTTATATTATCTTCTCTTCTGATGTTCCTCTGTTTTAGGCGGCTGAACACATACCCCAGGGATTCGAGGCCGTGTCTCTTCTAGAGGCACTTAACGGCCCGCTGAACCCGTCACCCTGCGCTCCTGCACTGCACGGCCTGACAAAAGCTCACATCTCAGGCATTCTGCCTGCGTACGGCACTGCGAGTCATCACACGGCCACACACTCGCTGTCTCACTTAGAGCACTCCATCACCTCCAGTCAAGGCCTCAAGGTCAAGAAGAGCAGCTCCAAGTGAGTGACACACTGACCGTGT
>JAOTRN010000053.1:4124966-4138487 GCA_028566695.1 Bagroides melapterus
TCTCTCTCTCTCTCTCTCTCTCTCTCTCTCGGACATGGGAAGTTTAATTTGCTTGTTTGTCCGTTCTCTCTCTCTCTCTCTCTCTCTCTCTCTTTGTCTCTCTCTCTCTTCCTCTTGCTCTGTGATTCATCCTTCCTCCTCCGGGTCCTTGAAATTCCACAGCCAAACTCTTGGGATTATTGGAATTCCGGGCAGAGTGCGTTAGCGGGATTGTGAGGGTTGACAACAAGCTGCCTGGTCCTCGCCCAGGAACTCCAGGCATGCCGAGGCCACGCTAGTTGCCATTCAGTGGCTCTCAAACCACACAAGTTAAACCAGCAATTGGCCATTTAGAAACGTACAAAATAACAGTAGGAACAAATTTACAACGTGCGGCATTTCTTTTGGGCTACTGGTTATTTTATAATACTCTTTCTGCTAGTTAGAGGCTACTTCTTGAAAGATTTAATTAGAGGTCATTTGAATGTAAATGTCATGTACAGTCAGAGCTTGGCTTTCACGACCCCAGCCGACCTACTGTGTCTTGGCAACGTCTGCTTTGGATTGTATGGACTTTCGGCGTATGTCCAGAGACTCTCCGGAGTACAGAGAGTTCATTCGTTGACATATGAATGAGCCAGCACGAAGCACTCAACATGGTTGCCATTTGATAAAAAAAGGCCAATTGCCTTATTGGTAAAGGAATATTTGGGGGTCTGTAAAATAGTATGGACTTTTGCAGAAAGTTAGTAAAACTCTCACAACAGGTCCACCATGGATTAGTTTTCCATCATATCAAACTACAGAATGACAAAACTCAGTATTTAAATAATACATATATTAAAATGAATAAATTAAATCAAGCTGAAGTTTGTTGTTTTTATTTGCAATATTGTACAGTGTGTATGTATGTATATATATATATTTTATTTATTTATTTATTTTTGTCAGAGTCTTGTTCTGGCATGTTACGGAGAACTTCACAGTTGTCACAGTGGTACCATGTTGGGTCACCTTTCCATTCGTGTAGATGCTTGGGGTGTTCTTCAAGATTTCTTCAAAATTTGGTAGAAAGGTAGTCTCATGTCCTGCCGATGAAGTCCTGGCTCGAACTCTGATGCTTTTTGCCTACAAACTTGTAAAACATTACACGAGTTTTAAGTCGTCATCTGATTGGTTGGATTCTGGAGGATGTGGTTGAAACGAAGCTATTGCGAAGCTTTACTTTCCTCCTGGAAAAAAGAATCTGCCGTGTTAAGAACTGCTCTAATGCATGTTGATGATTTTGTAGGACCTGTACATTTTCATGACCCTAAACATGATGTTTAAAAAAAAACAAACAAAATGTGATTGGTTGCTTTACATGTGAGTCAATTGGGTAGGCCTTGACCAGTAAAAGCCGCTATGGAGTCTAGACCATCTGCTGTCAGTCTGCAGTCTAAAGGCCTGGCTACGTGAGATTAGTGGAAACGTGGCCCCGATGCTTGTTGAAGTGTTTCGAAGTTTATTATAACTACCTGTACTTCCTAATAAAGATAATTCTCACTAGTCAAACTGGTAAGGACGTCCTCGAGGAAGTGCTAGTCTCGTTTCCTTTCCGCTCTGCTAGAACAATACATGCTAGCTGTTGTTTCTTGCCAGTATTACGTAATCATAAAGCATCGATCATATTATGCCGTTTCCTGGTCTGTAGATGTTGGTTAAGAAAACTCAGGTTGTGTTTTCTAGCTCTACCTCCATGGGAACGTTTTGTTTTTTCTCTTTAAAGAAAGTATACGTCACCAAACAACAGTCACCACTAGATGTTACTCTGTGTAATTTACAGTAAGCTGAGAGCCGTTGGCTCGTACTTGGTTCACCATGACCTGATTAGGTGAAGTGTTGCGTTGAAGGCAACTTGGCATGAATGCCAGTCTTGCTGTGTGTGGGTACTGCCTTGAATGCAAGGTGTGGCTGTAGAGCATGGTGAGTTGCTGCTTCCTGAATCACTGAAACGACTGCATTGTCTTAATTGCAGCGTTTCTGTGCCTTTGGATAGTTCCAAGACCCAGTTCATAAAGTTCTTTTCCTTCCTTTTCCGAAAACACCACCGGTGCCAGTCTCATGCTGAAATCATCTCGGAGATTGAGTGACTTTTCACAAGTTTCGATTGGTAAATTGTTCGTAGTGCCAGGTGAGATGAAGGTCCATTTTAGGACAAGTCGTGTCCTGTGTCTGTGTGCGAGATCGGTCATGTCGGTCATTATAATAAGATTGTGACATTTAATACGTCAGTGTCAAAAACTATACAGAAATGAATCTGTGTATTCTTAATAATAGCAGCATTGAGTCCCAGAAGTTCACTGAGTAGTTTGATATTCTGCACAATACTTAACAATCCTCCCTTCTTCACTCTTCCCAGAGTGTTATTTCTTTTTTTTTCTTTTTTTTATCTTGGCTCTGGAAGTAGTTGCATAAATGAAATCAGGATGGAACTGTGAGTCTTTTTTCATCGCTTTAAGTAGCATCTGTGCAACCAGGTTGGGTTTCTTCCCATGTTTAGATGGAGCTGTTTAGAGTTTCTGCAGATCACAGAGCGTCTGTGCGAGTGTGTGTGTGTGTGTGTTTCTGAGAGTGCCTTTCTGATTTGTGTTTGCGAAAGTGTGTGTGGGTGAATTGGTAATTTGCATGGCTGGCTGGGGGCAGATGAAAGCTGTCCTCTACTCTGTAGAGCGTGCCACTGCCTGTCCCAGCGTCTCCAGTTCATCTCTCCATCGCTCTCTGTCTGGCTGAGGACAGGAGAGCACGGAAAAACGGCTGCGTAGCCAGAACGCGGCGACAGCTGAGTAGCGTTTGACATGGCACGACACCGCCTGTTATATTTGGAGGCTTTGGACTGGCCTCGCTAATGCTTACGTAACCATTTTTTTTTTCAGCTCGCTACTAGAAGCAGAATCCCTGAATATACTTACTGCTTGACATGCGTACCTTTTCTGTCATTCTCCTTCTACTGTGATAACAGTTCGCAGCAGCATACTGGGCGTCAGAACATGACGGGTTATAATTGTGAGGATTAAGGACTTCGCCTGTAGTTGAGTAGATAACTAGGTGGTCATACCGTCATGTCTTTACCTCCTGGGAAACGTAGCATAAAGTAGAAACGTGTACCTCACTAGGACGGACAGAGCGAATTTCACCCTCACTTAATGACATTGTATTGGATATTTCACATGTCCAGTGTTTAGTCCCTGTGATTAGAGCCCTGGTTTGTTTCCTCACTCGGTGTAGTTCTTTAGGCAGGCAGACCAAAGTAACAAGTCTAAGAGCATGTGATCGAGGAGGTCTTGCTCTGTTTCACAGTCAACTGTATTTGATTGCAGTGAGAGAGTGAATTCATACAGATGCAAGAAGCCAAAAAGAAATGGCGTGTATTTCAGTTTTTTTTTCCCTTGTAGATGCAAGCTGCCAAACTGAGCCATTAGACTTAAACCAAGCCAAAGAATAGAGTATAGCTCTGTAGCACTGCATAAATAAATGCCATGTGCTCTGGAGATTTTATTTATTTTTCATTTTTTGATTGGAGGAAGAGAAAATAAATCCTGGATGCGATGCCGAAAATGCTTTCTTTATATAATTATCGAATTATTTATTGAGCACTGGCTTCCTTACAAAGATTTGTTTACCCTTTGTATGTTTGCTGTAGTTTCTGTCAGTTAATCACAGATTTACGAGTATGATTTCAGCCCTGTATCCGACTTTAGTTTTGTTCTTGATTGGTTTAATAACGTAAGGGTTTTTTTTTTTTTTTTTTTTTTTTTTTTTTTTTAAATAACTAAAGTCCCAAAGTATAAATGATGGTCTAAGTCAGACTTATCAAACAGACTGATAGCTTATTTTTTTGGCTAAACTGTCCTTGCTTTTATTGTTTATTTAAATAGAATAATGTCCTTAAGGCAATATTACATCCAAAAGGGACATATTGGTCCTCATTTTGTGGCTAAAGCTTAGCTCATTAAACCCAAGTCTAAAGTTACTAAGATACAACACAAAAAAAAACCAAACACACCACCACCACCAAGAGCAGTACATTGGGGGGGAAAAAGCATTAAAATTGTTGATTTTTGTGTCTGTGGAAGTATGAAATTTTAGTTTTTAACCACAAAAGCATTGAAGTAATTAGCATTAAAAATGTAACTCTGTTTTAGCTGGAGTCGGTATTTGCTGGAGTGTGCACCTGTGGTGTGTGTGCGTGTGTGCATATGCGTGTTTGTGTATGGTGATGGTTGTGAGGGTAGTTCAGTGTCAGTTTTCTGCCATTATTGTTGTGTGTGTAAATGTGGGTGGGAGGAGATCCTCCTGCAACAAAGCTGCACTGAAAATAAGAGGAGCAAAGCCATGAGTGGGGGTGTGAGGTGGAGGTGGGAATGAAAGGGCAAGAACACACTGCACCGGATGGGCAAAAACACACACTGCCTTCTGTCCTGTGCCTACACTTCCTTCATGTCCAGTCAAAGAGAGATAGGGTCATATACCCTCCCACCCCCCTCCTGGCATGTGCTGTTTTCTGTACTAACGTCATTGGCAACAACAGCCTCCTACTGAAGCAACAACACTGGTCACAGATAATTATTATAATCATGACGACAGGGTTTTTTTTTTTCTCCAGTCTTTAGTTGATTAGACATTGATGGCAATGGGCCTCGTTTGTCATAAGGAATAAGACGACTAGCTGAGGTAAACCTTGACCTCACATCATCCAAAGGAACTTATAGAAGTACGAGAACTTAATCAGTCGATTTTATAGTGTTGAGAATCCAACCACAAAGTGTAAATAAATGCCTTTGCTATTAAGATGTATTGCTTGATTATTATTATATATTATTAAACATTTTTTGGCATAGAAGTGAGTCGAAATATCCTCCACTTAAGCCTTTCAGCTTTGACCCTGATTGCTCATGATGCTCTCACTTGTCTGTACACTTTACCTTTTATGGAATATTGTGGGCGTCACTACATGCAAATTAGCTACTAACATCAGCTGTACAAAACCGTTTATAAATTTTGCAGTAAATTTTAGTTTAGTCTTTAGGCTTGAGCAAACATTTACACCTCATTTTACTTAAAATGGTCTAGTTAGTTCAGTGGCAGAATTTTTCATTTTAATTTTTAATTCAGTGTATTAAATCACAAGATTGCTCTTTGTTTTAATTCTATTTTTGAGTATTATTTTGTTTCAGATAGTTTTGACTTTTGCTTTGTATTTTTTGATTTGTGTTGATTTTCTGTCATGTGATCTGTATTTGGAAATTTAGATGCTGCACTCAATTATGAGTTATGCTATGTCTGTTAATATGCTTGCAGCTGGAAATGCTAATCGTATTTGTCTCATCTCTTTTCTCACGTTTTTTTTTCTTTTCTCCCTCTTCTATCTATAGTATGATGATGCCTGTATTATGTTTTTGCAGTTTAAGTAGTTTGCAGCAGTCCTTTCTGACAGGCTGAATGTACTCATGCTTACACAGCACTTCATTAGGAACACTAAAGTATCACTGAGTAAAGCCTCACTTTGCTCTTAAAACAGCCTCAATTCTTCATGAATTTCACAAGCTGATGGAAACGTTGCTTTGAGATTCTGAACTCATTTTGATGTTCTTGAAACTAATTTTGCTGTATCATGCTGGAAGAAGTCATAAGAAGATGAAAATTGTTGCCATGAAGGGGGACGCACACGCTCGGCAGCGATACTTTAATACGCTGTGGCATTCAAGCCATGAGTGATTAATATTAATATTAACAGGCCCGACGTGTGCCAAGATAACCTTCCCTAAACCATTTTAACACCACGTCTACCAACCTGAATTGTTGACACAAGTCAGATTGCGTCGATGGATGCGTGCTGCCTAATTCTGAAGACTGTTCCTCCAGTCTTCAGCTGTCCAGTTTTGGAGAGCTTGTGTGCTCTGAAGCTTCAGCTTTCTGTTCTTGGTTGACAAGTGGAATATGTGGTTTGTTGTTGTGGTGATGTGCGTTCTGAGACGGTTTTCTGCTGACCTCAATTGTACAAAGCGGGTTTTGGAGTTATGCTACGGTCACAGGGATCTTTTCGTTCCATTGACTTCCATTCATACGCATGTGAATTTGTCAGACCGGAAACACAAGCTTGGGCGCAAAGTTTTGCAAATATTGCAAATTTGTTGAACTTTGACCTGCGAATTTGTAGAATATGTGCGACCAGTAGATCGAAACATCATGTTGTGCCCTTTCGCCACAGAATAGCAGAAGATGGAGGAATCGCTAATTTTATCTGCGTCAAAGCGTCATATTTCTTTTATTTTATTAGCATTTTTATTACGTTTACATTCAGCTATTTTACTTTTGTCAATGCAGAAAACTATTGAAATCTATGTTGTGTATGAACAGAATGCGTCATAATCCTGATTTCCACCCATTTTGCAGTTGCGTCCAAACGCATTTTTTTCATGCTTAGAGTCTCGTGTGTCCTTAGCTTTACTGTAGCTGTTTTCAGCTCAAACCAGTCTGGACATTCTCTCTGAACTGACCTATCTGATCAACAAGCCATTTCCATCCGCAGAACTTGAGTTTAAACCTGATATAACTTTATTACAAACTCTGTCCATGAAAATCTTAGAAATACTTAAAAACCCATCTGAAACCAACATTCGTGCCATGAAATGGTAAAATCACCATCCCCCTTCTGACAGCGCTCCGATCTGCATGATTGTATGCATTACACTGCGGTTACGAAAATTGTCCTATTAGAGAATTGCATGAGTAAGCAGGTGTAGATGTGTTTCTAATAAAGTGCTCAGCAAGCACATGTGGTTATATACAGTGCGACGGAAACACAGGAATGATGTGTTGCTATTACAAATAGCTAAATTCAACGTCCAGAGAAAGCTAGAAAAAAAAACATTACAGTTGAATTAACTTCTCCCTTCTTTCGTAAGTGTTAGAGGTTGTAGTCGGTCATTGAAAGCAGTGCAGACGGAGAGCAAAAATGAGACAAACCTGCTATATTTTAGGTCCATATTAGTTTGATTGCAGCCAGAGGAGGAGGCTGTTTTTCATTGAGTTCAAATGCAGCATTGATTAAGTAATGGAAGGAATAAAACACAATGACAGGGTTGTGTGATTGGAAAGTTGATTATTTTCCTAGAACAGCACGTCCTGAATCATTTTATTATTATTATTATTATTTTTGTCACTTAAATCATAACAACTTTAAAGGGTTGTCTCATGAATAAGATGAAAGAAATGCAACTTCGATATTCTGAATGCTTTCCTGTAATGATGGTACAAAATGCTGACACTATAATCAAAGCTTCAACATTTCAAAGATTAGACAATTGTCATGTTTTGGGAATAAAAGTTGTTAGTTATAGTATAATTAGTTGTTAGTATAATTAGTTTTAGAGTATTGTCTAGAACAGTTTTTAGTATATAAACAATGTATTGGAACGAATGCATTGACAAAAAAGTGAATTAAAGTCAGAATTATTGTTGCTGTTCATTTTATGGTAATTAATCAACACCTTCTGACCAAACAGATTGAGGAATTCAAGTGTTCTGGGGTATAAAAAGATCATGGTTTCAGTCATAACAGAACTACCCAAATAATTTTCCCTGAATACCTCTAATATTTTGAGCAGAACATCTAAAAGACGAATCGAATTTGGTCCTTTTAGCAGAAACGTCCGTTTGTTGTTAGAGATCACGTTCCACTCCAGTTCTCTGCACTCCAGTCATCCCAGAGTGTGATGTATAAATCCATTACTGGAGATTCATCAATGTGAAGAATTGAGTTCCCAGCACTCCTGGCGCAGATATCTGGATCAGGCGTGTTGGATTAGGATTTGAGTAGATCAGGAACTGTGACTGAAAGGATGTTCGTATTTCCTGTAAACTGTTGCTAAGCTCCCTCCTGTGGTACATCAGTGTTCAGTAGAGCTCCATGATTTGGTCATGTGCTTTGTTTAAGATATACTCCAGCTTTTCTCATTTGTTACATAAGTAATTTTAAGTATCAGCTAGAAGTTTGAAGGCACTTTACCTACACTGATTCTGTTTCTAAAATCCATTTACTCTGCATTGTTTGGTATTGATGGATCTCAAGGTATTGATTAAATACTAAAACTATAACCGCAGCTTGGACAGTAACCCATCTACTCATTCTGAGGCATCCAGATATTGTAGCAGCTCCAGTTGTCTTCCTTGTCATGATTTCAGACCTTCAGTGAGTAGAGGCCAACCCTGTGAGTATCCTGAGGCATACACGTGGTCTTTGAGGACAACAACCTCCTAATCAATACACAATTGTCAGACTGTATATTTATAATTCACACCCTCCAGTGTCACCCAAATGAGGATGAGGTGCACTTTTGAGTCTGGTTCTCCTCAAGGTTTCTTCCTTTTCCATCTAAGGGAGTTTTTCCTTACCACAATCACCTTAGGATTCTTCATTAGGGATAAATATAAAAGCATTAAAATACAAGTATAATATTAATCTTGAACTTTAGTATAATAGTAATGTTTGAATAATATTAAACTTTTTGTACTATGTAAAGCTTTAAATCTGATTTGAGACAATGATCATTGTTAAAAGTGCTATACAAATAAATTTTAGTTTAATGCAGCTCCAATTCACAGGTTTATATCAATGTTTGCATTGCTAATGCTATCATTTCTATAGTAACTTGCACAAGGGGTGGTATAGCAGCCGCTTTCTGGACTGAGTCTCCAGTGTCAGTGCTTTGCCATGTTATGTTTTTTGCTCCGGGAAAAATTTTGGTGGTTTCTTGGTAACGTGACTGGCTAGACTTTAGTAAAGGTACGAAATTATAGCTGCTATACCGTAAGCAATACGATCTTTAAAGGGACACGATTAAAATTTGCTGTATTAACGAGATATGAGCTATTACTTTGTCGTGGTAACAGCATCGTTGTTTCTCTTGGGCCCCGTTACACCACCTTGATATTTATTTTTATTCCTTGCTCAATCAATATTTTTTTATTGAACACCTTATGTCCTTCAGTTCATTCACTCAAGCTAAAAAAGCTTTAAATCTTGATAGGATTTGTGAGAACTTGTGACCTCATCAGCTCAGTTTGAAAACCTCAAGTTTTCTGCCTTACTGTACAAATTTTACCTCAGGAAACATCTGGAAACATCTCCAGTAAATATCTGGAGTTATATTTTCTGTATTATTTCAGCATTGGGGTGCTGGGCATTAAACATTTATTAATGGAATATAACACATAAAGTGGATAAGGATTAGGTTGGAAAAGCTCTAGAGCGCTCCTCGGTAATAACCGCATGAAACGTTATATTTAACGATGATAAAATTTCCTAAATATCACTTAAAAATCTGCAGATATTTAAGGAATTTTATGAATGCCTTGATGTGCTCAATAAGCAGACTGAATTTGCGTGTGACGTAGTGTAGTTTTTTATGTCACGGAAAACGCAACCAATTCTGTAGGTAGGAAATGAAGTGCTGCTGTGACTCCAAACTAGATTTTCAGTTTTAAACGTTGGCCGTATGAGGAAGATTTTTGATAGTCCAATAATATTTGTCCTCTAAATATTAGATAAGATGTTTCCTTTCTTTCAAATGATAATTCTTGAATGTTCTTATTGATGAGTGAAGGTGAGGGAGAGGAAGCTATTATAAACACTGCAGGAGAGGAGAGATGCGTTGTGGACTGCTAAGAGAGACAAATAATCAGCTTCAGCAGCTAAACATAGTCTTTTTATATTTAGTTTATGTATTTATTGTTTAAATAAATAAAATAATAATAAAACCTTAAATAAGAAACCCAATAAAACCTTTAACTGCTCAGAACTTTTTTTAATTCTTTTTAAAACCTAAAATGTCAATGAGGGTGGCCCATGTGTGTTTTGATCTCACTGAGAGAGGCGTGGCCTGTGAGTCTTTTGATCTCAATGAGGGAGGTGTGGCCTGTGTGTCTTTTGATCTCACTGGGGGAGGCGTGGCCTGTGTGTCTTTTGATCTCACTTGGGGAGGCGTGGCCTGTGTGTCTTTTGATCTCTCTTGGGGAGGCGTGGCCTGTGTGTCTTTTGATCTCACTGAGGGAGGTGTGGCCTGTGTGTCTTTTGATCTCTTTGAGGGAGGCGTGGCCTGTGTGTCTTTTGATCTCTTTGAGGGAGGCCTGGCCTTTGTATCTTCACTGCCTGTTAATGGTATATGTGCTGTCCGTACCAGTGAAGGAAACGTAGTCCCTCTCTTCTCTGTATAGCGTAGTGTTAAAGTGTGCTGTGGGTCCTTTAAATTGCGAGGTAGAACATCAAGTCTCCTCCGTGGAACAGTTTTTGCAGTGTAGTAGGGTGTCTCCGTAACAGTAGTCAGTCATCACAATTTGGTGCTTAGTGGCTCACAACCTTACGCTTGTGCATTTTTCCTGCTTCCAACAAGCACATCAACTTCAGGAAATGAATGTTCACTTACTGCCTAATACATCTCACCGCTCGACAGGTGCCACTGTAATGAGATAATCAGGGTTATTCATGTCACCTGCCAGTGGTTTTTATTGGTGTGTGTGCATGTGTGCGTGAATGGAAATTTCCGGTATAAATATATACTTCTTTCAAGTGTCATTCTTTCATTTACTAATTACTAATACTTTAAATCCGTCCTGACTTCAGAAGATTTGGGGATACATAGATAAACTTATGAAACATTGAAGGCCCTATATGATGTTCAGTACTTTATTACCCCTGCTTCACTCAGTATCTCTCACTCACTCACTGACTCACTCATCGCGCACACACACACTCTCTCTCTCTCTGTCTCTCTCACTCTCAATTGGTTCCAGCCCAAATTGTACCTGCACCCATTGCTGTTATTTCAGTTTACTGGAGTGGAAAGGATGAATTTGCCAAGAGGCTATGGTGATATGCTGCATTTATGGATCTCTATTGGCCCGCCCACCTGTCAATCACACCACAAGCCCTGCCTATGGCTGTAAGTGCTCGAGAGAGCAAGCGTAACACTTTATATGAGAGAATGCTTCTATCGCAGTTAGGTCGTCTCCCCACCTTTCTTCTGTACAACACTCGTGCTGACTCGGTGCTCTCGCGTGTGCTCGCGCTCTCCCTCCCTCCCTCGCTTTTCCTCAGCCAGGATCTGGAGCCACGGGTGCCGTCCAACCGTAAGTGCTTCTTGCTTCTGCCATTCCTACGCCGGATGATACCGCCTTGCATAACTGGACAGCGCATCTCTCTCCCTTTTTTTTTTTTTTTTTTTTTTTTTTTTTGGTGCATATTTGGCCAGGTCGATTTTAACCCTTGTCTTAAATGCCAACATCTATGTTTGCATTGCCTTTCAGGGTCAGTGCCATTATTGTAAGGTTTTTTTTTCTTTTTTTTTTCCCCCTCTTTGCAGCTAAGAAGAAGCCGCCTGTGCCCAGGCTCCCTAAGGAGGCATTTGAGCAGCAACCTACACCTCCTGCGTAAGCAGATCTCTTGTTTCCTCTCTCCATTTTTGTTTAAATTTGACTTCTGCACCTAAACACAACATTGTTTAGTGAAGAGGAAAAAAAAAGATAGATGTATGTGGAAGTAGCTTAATTTTTTTAGAATGAGCTCTTGGATGTGATTATGGATGACTCTCCTCTGGAAATATAATAAAATGATTTTTATTTATTTATTTTATTTATTTATTTATTTTTTACTCTTCAGACCCCCGAGAGACCTGGACTCAAAAGCCTGCGTTACCATTGGAGAAAAGGTAAGACTTCTCTCTTTCCTTCTCTGTCCCGTTATTATGTCTTTCCCTCTTTCTATTCCTTGTCATGCACTGTTTTTTTTTTTCCCCCTAGTTTCTTCAATCTTTGTTCACTTTTCTGTTATTTATTTACTTTCTTACATTGTCTTGACTTATGAATAAATTTGAGCTGATCGTAATGAACTAATCTGGGTGAACTTCGTTTTCTTTTTCATTTTTTTTTCTTTTCTTTTTCGCTGCTTATCACGATAATTCAAATGGAAAAATACAATTGAAGCTAGTGATTGAAAATAGAATAAAATGACATTACAAAATAATAGAAATAAAATACATAAATAGAAAAGACAGAGATTCCAGCATAATGGAACAAAATCCATCGTAACATCTCAAGTAGAATAATTAATCGGATAGTGTAATAAAATGAAACAATAACGGAGCTAATACAGAAAAATAGAAAGGAATATGTAAGTCTTAAGAACATGGTGAAATGGATGAAATAAATATTTTTTGATTTGGAAGAAAGTAAACGGAAAATAAAATTGCGTCATGGTCGCTGACTACGATTATTATCACGGAAACGTAACATAATTGTGATCAGCTTCATAATTTGATTAGGCCATGAGAGACCTCTCATGTGAGATCTCAAAACGAAGTACCAAAAAAAAAAGAAATAAATCTACAAATGTGAATATTTGAATGTGTTTTTTAAAATGCTTTGAAATTATTAATTTGTCTGAAAGGGGTGTTTTTTTTTTCTTCCCATGTATTTAACATTGTGTTTTGATTTTAAATATTTCTCATGTAAATGAATTTATTTAATTATTTCTTGATGGTCTGTTGTGTCACTTTACATCATTTGGTATTACCTATAAACATTTGACAAAGTGGAAAAAAAAATACATGTCGTTTTCATATTTTGTGCATTGCCTTAAGCATGAAATGAAACCCTCTAAAAGAATATTATTACAACATGCTCCGAGCACACTGGGCTCGAATTCTAATCCTATTATTTATTTTTTAAATAAATCTTTTTATTTATTTTTTTCATTCATTGTCCTTCATGCTCATGTATAGAGTGTTCTGGACAATATTAAATCCCAGTACATATAAGAACACATTTCATATCTTGTGTTATTGTTCCTACCATGATGATGTAAGGTTCTGATGGACCACTTATAAAAGCTTAGCTCAATGAATCGCCCCCCCGAGCCCTGAAGAACGGCCCAGCACACTTTATAGCTCAATTGAATCCTTCTGATTGCAGGCAGTCAGGAATGTGCTTTACTGCCTCCTGAGCTGTAAAAATATTTATTTAAACCCGTCAAGTAAGTGGAATTTTCCATTGGCAGAGGCGGTGTGGTTTTGTTTTTTTTGTTTTTTTTGTTGTTTTTTTTTGTGTGTGTGATGACAATTTAACACACAGTCACTTTAATGGTGGCTGTCTGATAAAGGCAGGTTGGATTTTATGAGGGGGACTGAAAGGATCTCAGATTACTGAAGGCTGTGTTTTGTGGCCTTCAGGTTTGAAGCTCTTTCTGGTGATAACCAGTTAGAGCAAGTAGGAGCAGGTAGGAACAAGCATGAACTCTTTCACCACCCACCACTGCTGGAGCCACTGCTGGAACAACCACACTTTTCCCCTTGATTTAATTTTTTTTTAAATATTTTAAACCAGAATATCCTTTATCTGTTTTCTGTTTCCTGTGTGATCATCGTCAGGTGACTTTTTATGTGTATCCTGGATTCATTGAGTCACTGATTGAATGAATCACTTGGTGCTGAAGTGCCACATTAATCT
>JAOTRN010000053.1:4254723-4265504 GCA_028566695.1 Bagroides melapterus
GTCACACCAGAGATCAAAGATTACAGATTTTTGCCTAGGATTATAGGAATCTTTTAGGATTTTAAAATTTGTCTCAGACGACCAAATCGGGCCCAGAATCGCACAGTGCAAGCCCGGCTTTAGCTCCTAACATTATATAGCAGCTTATATATAAACCAGCCTCTTCATCAAAAAGATAGAAAAATAGATACAACCTTATAGTCATTGCATAGTACAGGTAAATAGCAAAATGGCATTTAGCATCATCGATAATAAACTAGGGTAAGCTAGGAATTTATAGTTATATGCAATTCTAATTATATAATTATGTAGAGAAGACATAACAGAATGTACAGGGACGAGCAGAACTGCAAGCTGATGAGATGGAGGTGTATCGTAGAGTTAAATATGTTTATGTTTTGTGGGGGGAAAAAAACTGGCCCTGAATCTGCAGGTTCTGGTGCGGATGGTCCTGTATCTCTACCAGGATGGAAGGAGGTTGAACAGTTTATGGCTTGGGTTTGAGGAGTCCTTTGGTGAGAGCCGTGTTGGGTGGTTTTCACCCGTCTTTACAGTGATTTCCACTCACATACTGTGGAGCTGCCATACCACACTGTAATGAAGTTCGTCAAGATGCTCTCAATGATGCAGCAGTAAACGTTGGTCAAGATCTCGTGTGATAGAAGAACTTTATTAAGTCTTCTCAGGAAGTATAGACACTGTTGTGCCTTCCTAGAGTTAAAGTGTTCAGATGCCAAGACAGATTATCAGTGATCTGGACCCCCAGGAACTTAAAGCATGCTCTAATTCAGTCCCTTTAATGTAGATGGAGGGAGTGTGCTGTTGTTCCAGAAGTCCCCAATGAACCAGTATTATTATTATTATTATTATTATTATTATTATTATTATTATTATTATTAATTATATAAGTGACAATAGCAATCAAATGATGACTAATGTGTGTGCGTGCATGGGTGTGTGTCTTAAATGGTTCCAGGTATTTTGCATCTAATTGGTCAAAAAGATTCCCTCCTTTAAGTTAGTTTCCTCAAACAAACACACAAACAAACAAATTGTCAAGAAGACAAGTCTGTCTGTGCAGGGCCCTTACCGGCCACCCTGCCTACTGTATATTCACTGACTGCATGGGCTCTGCTTAAAGGAGGGTCATTAACAGTTCTCACATGTAAACCATTAAGAGAAGAAAGGCTTGAAACAGGTTTATTTATGCCCTGGACTCCCAAAGAGCACCTACAGAAAAAGTTAATGATAGCAGTTCAAGTAGGCTAATGATTTTGGTCAGACTTTAAATAGCTTTATGCATGTGGGTGTCACGAAACCATCCTGTGAAGGACCTGGTTTTCACAGTTCCTGTTCTGGTTCTACCTTGGCCGCAACTCATGATCATTGAGCCTTTGTCCACGTTTGATGCACACTTGTCTTGCTTCCCCAGTGACATACGTATACTCTATATAATTTTGGTTGTTGTTTGCTCTTGGGAAGTATTACACCTGTCAGTGATCCAGTGGTCCTGTCAGTGCTGCCTTTCCTTGTTCTTTGACCCATGCTCATGACTTTTGTACCTTAACCTGCTATATGAAAAGACAACGTTTACATCCAGTTGCTTCTGACACCCACCGCTGTTTTGAGTTCCACTCATAACAAACAATGGCAAGTGCAATGGAGCGTATCATGCTAGAGTTGGAGATGATCGATGTTGAAAAACAGTTACTTTTGTTGCAAGCACTGAAACTGAAAAGAAAAAATAAGGGAAGGAATCCAAGAAGATGGCACGTACGACCCGTGAACCGTACGAGGCAGAAGGAGGGTGAATGGATGCACGCCATGTTGTTCAATGAACTTGGGACCGAGGAAGATGCCGGAAATAGGAAGAGGAAATACGATGCTACCAAACCGACCAATCACAGGCCTTGCGCTCTACGTCGACTTGACGTAGTTACATTATTCGGGAGGCGCGCGCAAGTCACGCCGTGGGGTACGGCGCAGGGGGTTGCATCCTTGTGTAGGATACGACGTATGTTCTACGAAGTATAAAGTGCGCTGCAAGACTGCAAGATAAACATTTGGCTCATGTTTTACCAGCTTTGAGCCTAGAAAAGTCCTTTTTTCATTTCTACCATTGTTCAAGCTGTCACTAAACTGTTTTCTCCTCCAGTCTTAGCAACTTGAACAACTGTGGCTGTTTCCAGCTCAAATCCCTATTGTTCAACATAATTCACTTCTTAATTCATTTCTGCTTCTCACCTGAACTTCCCAAGAATTCCTGAAATGGTTATAATTCGTATTCTTCATAGAGAACCATATGTGACTTTCCAACACTTCTTGTATTATTTAACTTTTCTCTCTTTAACTGTACCATAATATTAAAATCCCACAATCAGGTGTTGTCTCACCTTAGTTCCCTTTTGAATCTGTTTTTCTGTCCAGGTGTCTTCTTTATAGTGTCTCAGGTACTTTTTTCTTGCCATGGTCTCATTTGACTTCTTCATTATTATTAAATGTATTTCCTGAACTAAAAATTGTGCAGTCATTTCCTCATATGGTAAGGTTATGAGTGTCTAATCCAGGATTAGTCCCTAAAGCCTAGATTGCAGTTTATGTCTTTCAGCCTTCTGACCCGTTAAATTGACTTCCAACTTCCTCCATGTCAGCCTCTATGTTCTCTGTGGTTTCTTAACTGTCTCAGATCACACATATTCCTATTTTCCTGGCAGCCGTCTATACCCATAGTAGGTGGTGATCTACCGTTAGTATGGAATTAAACTGAGTGGAAATATGAGGTGTTTATTTTTATGTAGATTTTGTGCTTTTTAAGTACTTAAATATGTTTTGAAAAGGCAGGACTTCAGATTTTTGTTTGAAAGCAGCCAGTGATTCAGCTGTGCAATGGATTATACCTCCGTTCGCTAGTTCAGGGAAAATTCTTGCATGTCTTCCTCGTGCTTAAAGGCAGAGGAAATCAGGCTCAAGATGCTAGTGGTACGGAATGGGGTTGAATGTACTCACAGAGGTGGGGACTGGGTGATTTGCGGCTTTGTAGGCAAACATCGATGCTCTATATATAGTGAGGGAAGATAGAAATAGAAAGTTACAGTCACCTTAGAGCAACCAAGGGAGCAAACACCTGAGTGGCCTCTATCAAGAGCAAGATCCTCCTGATACTGTAGAGGTGAAATCTACCTGACTGTGTCAGGTCATCGGCATAAGATTGTCCAGAAGATCTCTACCAAATCCATTTCACAGTCTGTTGTAAAGAGGTGTACTCGTTATTCCAGGAAGAGGACAAGATCTTTATATGTGGGAATATCCTCTGGTATATGTAACTGCAAATGAATTCGGACCATTCGGACGAAATGTAGTAGGACCATTTCTAGTGAGCGTATGTACACTGTATTGAATCCTCCCATGCTGGTTATATGCTTTTGTGTCTCTGTATCCTAAGCATTCATATAATTATACTGATTAGCACCATGTTGATGCTAATAAGATGAAGCAGTTGTAAGAGAAACATTTTTTGAGACCAACCCAACAAGCCAGGAACTGAAGGTCTTGAGCTTCTTGTAATTTCCTTTTCAGATGTATTTTCATGTTTAATTTTTCATATACTTCCTTAATTTATATCTCATTGTGTCTGCTAATATTTGTAATAGAATGTTTGAGAAATTGCAAGGCTGAAGCAAGGTTTTAAGAGCTTTTGTCCAGTGTCCAGCAATGCAAAGCCAATGTAATGAATTTGCTCTTCCTGTGAATTCAGATTTGTGTAGAAATATTCATATAGCTCATTGGTTAAGGTGTTGGATGACTGACTGGAAGGTCCTGAGTCCAAAGCCCAGGACCACTGTTACCATTTTGTTCTTGAGCAAGGTTTTTAAAGTGTTCGGCTGTAACAATGTAAGCTGCTCTGTATAAAGGTGTCTCCTAAATACAGTCGATGTTACAATGACGAGTGGATTTACATTAGCACATGGTTTTTGTCAGAGGTGTATATACATTAAACCAGTGTTAAATGGACATGTTAAGCACCTTTGTTAGAAAACGTATGCAAATGTATGTGAGGGCCATTTGAGCAGCAATAACTTAAACTGGTGATCAGTTCTGCATAACAGGCTGGATGAATTTTGTCAATTTCTGTTTTAACTCATCGAGATTGTTGGGCTTCCTTACATGAACTGCTGTGGTTAGGTTCATCCACAACATTTCTTTAGGGTTAAGGTCTGGACTTTGAATCCAAAATGTTAATGTTATTCTTGCTTTAACCATTTCTTTGTAGACATACTTGTGTGCTTACTGTCATTGTGTCACCCTTTTCTGCTTAAGCCTCACTTGAAGGACATATTCCATGACATTCTCAAGTAGCATTTGGAACAATCCACAAGTGATAGGTCTATAAATAATAGGAATCCATCCCAGACCCAGGGCAGCAAAGCAGCCCCAAACCATGTTTGCTATGCTTTATGTGTGGGATGATTGCCCTTAAGTTGGAATGTATTATATGTATTTAGCAAACATATCACTCACTCTTCATTTAAACTGGAACTTTCTATTTTGGATTCGTCTGTCTTTCTTTTTGAAGAGTAGCGGCTTCCTCTTTCTTATCCTGCCAGGCACACTGTTCTTGTTCATGAAGCTTGCTGTCTACCAATTCCTTTTGATTAAGTGTAGACATTTTTATCTACAAAGGGAATTCATTTCTACAATAATAACTGCTGCATGTAATGCTGTAACACTGATCCTGAGGCTGCTTTCATTGTTACGGGTGATTTTATTCATCTTGAGGACAGTACTCAACAGATTTCATCATAATGTCTCATGCCATGCCAGAAGAGGCAAAACACCGGATCATAAATAATCATGTTTGCAGACGGCCGACAGTGACTGACCTTATCACCAATAACGAAGAGTCAGACTACACAGCTAGCGGGTGAAACACCAGGCTGTGTGGTGCAATGATAATAACCTGCTCCTACCATCAAGACCAAAGAGCTTATTGTAGGCTTAGTAAGAAGCGAGGTAACAAACACACCCCTGTTGGCATTAACGATGATGGTTGACCGTTTTACCAGCTTCAGCCGATTAAGAAAGCTCTCCAGTGCCTCTTCTTTTTGAGATTATTGAGGAAGAACCTCAAAGAACATCTAACGCTGTACACTTGAGAGCATCCTAACCAGCTGTATTACAGTCTGGTATGGGAATTGTTCTGTCACGGACCATAAAACACTACAGAGGGTGGTGAAAACCGCCCAGTGCTGTATTTTATTGGGACTCCACTTCCTGCCACTGAGGATGTCCAGAGAAAGCGGTGTCTGCAAAAAGCTCACAGCACCATCAAGCACACCTCTCACTCAGCCCATAAACTGTTTACCCTCCTACCCTCTGGGAAGAGTTTCAGGTGCCTGCAGTCCAAGAACAGAAGGCTAAGGAACAGCTTTTCCCCCACCAATATTTTAGAATTGGATTTGTAAGCCTTTTCCAGCATGGTGAGCAATAAATAACTCTTTCTATGGTTTTCATCAGGAATATTCTTTGATCATAGCATCAGATGGATTTGGCCATATTTGACCACACAGGTACTTCAGCCTCTTGTCATTTCAAGACTACTGCACCTCACTGCTCTCAGGTCTACCTATGAACACAGTTCGTCCTCTGCAAATGATCCAAAATGCAGCTGCACGACTTGTTTTCAACCTGCCTAAGTTCTCACATATCACCTTGCTGCTGCGTTCCCTCCACTGGCTCCCGGTAGCTGAACGCATCCGATTCAAAACACTGATACTTGCCTACAAAGCCAACAATGGACCAGCTTCCTCTTACCTCAAAGCTCTTATCAGTCCTCACACTGCACCTCGCTCCCTCAGATCTACCAGCACTGCTGGACTGGTCCCACCATCTCTCAGGGTAAGATGTAGATACACTACAAGACTCTTTTCTGTTCTGGCACTGAGGTGGTGGAATGAAGTTCCTCTAGGGGTCTGAACAGCCGAGTCTTCAAACGATGGGTGAAGACCTACATCTTCATGAAATACTTGAGCTAGCACTTTCTTGTTATTGGTATGTGTCGTCGTCTCCCACATAATAATAATAATAATTAAAAAAAAATTGAACAGTGTTTTAGGCTTTTGGTGTCTTTAGTCTTGTAACCTACTGAACCTGAATTAATGTATTCAAAGACAGACTTAAAAACACTTTTGTAAAGTGACTACTGTGGATTTAAATCATTTATTCATTTTTTTTCAATTTTAAGACTGAGATTAAGATTACATTTTAATTTATGCAGAAATACAGAAATTGTTTAGGGGTTCACAAACTTTATCTTGGCACTGTATATATATAATGGTCAAACAGCTGTTTTTTTTTTATTGTTATGGAGAGTCAATAAGTTGTACATCAGTCTTTTATTTATTGTATTTCTTGTGTCACCATTGATCCTTTTTCTGTCATTTTATCTTTTTTTTCATTAATGCTAAACATTGTTTTTTTTTTCCTTTATTCTGTTTGTTTAAATTGATCCATCGCCCTTATTTTGAGTGGTTTCCAGTTGCACTAAAATACCATTTGTTTTAGAGTCTGAGTAGAACTTTACTATCCTTGGACTCTCTTCATGCCTGAATTAGGCTTTTAGGGCTTCTTGTAGTTCAAAAGGATTTTTGTTGCAATACATTATATAAGAATTCTGCTTGAGTGTTTTAACAGGAAGTTTTTCCTCTCTCTTGTTTTCTTGCACACTATTCTTCCCCCTCCTCTGTTACTAGTTTGAAAATGATTTTCATGAAGAATGTCTGACAGCCTTGTTTTCATTTGCGCTGCGGAGGGCCTGAGTACACTGATTAACATGAGCACAAGCTGGTGGCAATGCTCAGCGTTGCCTTGTTTGTACTGTCTGATGAGCCGTGAAGCTCTCACAAGGCCTCTACCCAAACAATGACTATAGAATAGAGAGGACGGAGAAAACCAGCACTAAACACATGGTGGGAATTTTCATCTGTACCATGCTGTCGTGCCACTGTCAAAGTTTCTGTTTTCTGTCAGTGTCCTAATGATTGAATGAAACAGTACAGATTTAAATGTGTTTAGTTTTGATTTTTTCCATTCCTTCTGTTTGGGTAGGATTTGTGTGAGCTTCATGGTTCATCAGACAGCCCAAACAAGTCAGTACTTAGCACTGAAAGTCACCCGCCTGTTTTAAGTCAAATAAGTAAACCTTTTTACTTTTTATTAGACACGAGAGGGAAACGTCTAATCACTGAACATAGCTGCAGCCGTGGCTGAGCATTTCCGTCACTGATTGATTGATTTGATTATTCACAGCACATCAGATAAATCCTAAACTCAGAAGGTTTTAGATTTCAAGTATGTCATGTACCTATGCTGAATTCTTTGGCACACTCTCTCACTCTGATTGCTGTATTTCTACACTGAAAACAGTGAGACATTCATAAAATTATTGGCTAGTCCATGAGGGAAGTAAAATGTAAAAGGCGCCTACTTGTTTAAATGGGTTTAGTGCCTAAAACTTTAAATCACACTTAAATGTAAAAGACTTGACGTTAATTTTAACTTTTTTCATTTTTTAGTGTTGGGGTTCTTGTAATATTCTTACTACCCAATTCAGTGTAGTTGGCCCATTTCCCTGGCTGAAAGGGAATAACCTATATAATATAATATAATGGCAAAACATATTAAAAAGAAATAAATTGTACTGTAATAACAATATATATTTTTTAAAATTCCGTTTCTAGTATGAACAACTGAAGTATATTGCTAATATGGCCTTCCAAGTTCATATAAACTTCAATATAAACTATAAACTTCAGTTATGTGGTCTTATGTGGCCAATTTAAAACTTCATATACCTCATTGAGCACTCCAACGTACCACTCCAAACAGATCGTAATCAGTTTTAGATCATAAACAAGTGCTAAAAGCCTAATTTGTTCATTATTCTGTTGTTTATTGTCAATATTACCGCTTCAGGATTAACAGAAACACAGAAACCAGGCATCAGTTTGCTTATTATTATAAAAATTGGATTCTTAGGCCTATTTCAGATGAGATGCATTAGCAGAGCAGAAGCAATTCATCTTTTTTTTTTGACACCCATGATAACAGGTTAAAACATTCACACTGCATGCCGAAGCGGACTGGCAGCACGTAGCAGGAGCAGAGCAGAAGCTGAATTGAATTGATAGCTTGTTTTTTCTGGTCAAAATATGCATGGCTTGACATGAAAAATTCACCATAAAAACATAGAATTGATGTCTACTGTGTGAAACACTATATGACTCTCAGTGCTGTGAAAATTAATTTTAAATACCTGGAAGCCAATTGCCAGGAGTTTTTTTTTCTTGCCCAAACCACAAAAGCATGTTTTAATGATTCAGAAAACTCTACCTTAAGTGAAAGATGAATTTTAATGAAAAACTACATATACATACAGCATGTTATACGCGATCTTTCTGTATACAACAGCGCGTGTAGGGCAATGACGTGATGGTTGAGGGAACCCAAAGTCTGCGTCTCATCCTTCTTCTTAAACTATAAAATGTGGTCATTTTTTCTGTCTACTATTCACAGTACACAGAAAACCAAGAGAACGTAAACAATGTGGTTAAAACAAATGAAAGTCATTTAAACTCCATTGATAGGTGTGAAAGTACCACAGGCTCACACTGCTTCTGTTCTGCTCCCACAGATACTGAGAAGTGTTTAGTTTTACAACTTTTTTCTTTCTTATAAGTAACCTACAGCAGGACTTGTCAGTCATTTTGCAGTCAGTGATCAGGACCAGTGACATGTCTATTGACAAGCCTAACGACTTGTTCTTTAATTATTATGGTTTGAAATAAAGTCATTTAATTGACATGACCAGTCAGAGTTCTGGTAAAGGTAACTGACACTCCCAGTCTACCTTAAAGGGAAGACCTGTACACTGGCTCAGCCCAGGCATGTTGCAGCGACACAGTGCAAGCAGAAGACCACGTCAGGTGTCACTCCTGTCAGAAAAGAACTGGAATCTGAGGCTATCATGTGCACAGGCTAAAACTGGACAGGAAAAAAAAACCACCTGTTTTCAGTCCTGGACAAATACTATATGTATTGTGCATACTGAGATGCTTTTCTGCTCACCATGGTTGTTAAGAGTGATTATGAGTTACTGTAGACTTCCTGTTAGCTCAAAGCAGTGTGGTCATTCTCCTCTCATCTTCCTCATCAAAGTGTTTCAGCATTTTTTATTTTATTTTATTTATTTTTTTGGATGTTCCTAGAACTGTTCTATGTGCAATTCGAAGAGTTCATAAGTTTCTGAAATAAGTTACTCAAACCAGCCCATCTAGCGCCAAGAACCATGCCAGTCACATGGAGATCACATTTTTTCTTCATTCTGATGTTTGGTGTGAACGTAACTCTATAATAAAATATACATTGTGCTGCTGCCACATGATTGGCTGATTGGATAACTGTATAGACGAGATGTCCGGGTGTTCCTATAAAAGCGGTCGCTAAGCAGCAGCGAAAGCGGGAGAAAAAAAATAAAGCCAGACCCAAATACAGAGATAAAACCAAACAGACGATTTATTTAATATACAACACGAACCGGAAACATTGGGTTAAATACTGGCGGTAAAAAAAAGAAACCGAAACCTAAGACACCTAAGACACATAAGACTAAATACACAGGACAAGGACATAACAATGAGGACGGTTCCACGCTGCACAATGCAACTTCCTTTAATAAAGGAAGACAATTAGGAACACGTGTACGGAGACGGGAAGATATTAAGGCTAGGGCGGGACAGACACGTGAAGAAAACAAATAAACACATGACACAAAAACAGCAGGAACGCCCCCAATGTGCCGATAGCACAAAAATGTCCAACATCCTGACACTAACTGTGTATAAAGTTTTTATAACAGTTGGTTGTTATTTTCAACAGTGTAAAAAAAAAAGTAAAATAATAAAAAAAAAAAAAAACAAGAACGCTGACTATGCTTTATTGGCCCATGGAGTACCTGGACTGAACTTTAAGAACCTCTGCGCTGGAATTCCTCAGCTAGCACAGCTGGTTTGTCTAATCAGTGTTTGACTTCAGTTAAAAAAAAAAAACTAATGTTGACAGCCAAATAAATATTTCTGAGATTTTCAAATTTTATTGAGTAGACTACGATGTTTCGTCATGCTGTATTTTATTCAAATATACAACACCAAAGTGTTTTCTCTCGATGACCAACCTCTAATCATTCCTCTATCCATAAACATGAACAGAGGAACCGAGCGTTGCTTTGAATTTTAGTCTAATACAATGATGGATTTGTGGCTCTTCTCAGGGAGCACAGCCTCACAGCTCTCTCATACCTGTGCCAATGGAAAGAGACAGAAAAAGAGAGAGAAGGCAGTGCACTTACAGTAAAAGATGGGCACCGGTTCGCTGTTATGTAACCGTGTAACGAGCATGAAAAAAATCTTGTGTATGTTCTTTGAGATTCGTTTTTGTCTCACGCTGCCAAAGCAGACAAAGCAAAACGGCCTGAATAAGCAAGAGTCAAAAATAAAGTGTATGAAATGATCTGCATTTGTTTTTTCTTCACGGTCGTGACTCGTACTCTGGTCTCGGTTGCGTCATGCAGCGGTTTGATGTGTAACGTAAAAAAAAAAACAACGGGAGCTTATTTAAGTTGATTAAATATTAAACTACAGATTTCATGTATGCTTTATCCAGAGTTTTAATTGCTTGCACAGTCTGTGTCATCAATACAACACACACACACACACACACACACACAC
>JAOTRN010000053.1:4403999-4418605 GCA_028566695.1 Bagroides melapterus
ATGCAGACATCATAAACTTATAGAACAAAATCTGTACTACAGATAATATGGGGCCTAAGACTTTTGCACAGTACTGTGTGTATATATATATATATTTATATATTTATAACTCTTAACCATCCAAGGAACTTTTAAGGATCCCATCATTTTTTTAGAATATACTGACTGTGAAAATTTTGTTAAATTAACTTTAGCTTCAGATCCTTTCTTGTATCCTACACTTGTAGTAAAAAATGAAAAATTGATAACTTTTAAGAATCCTTCACTTTAGAAAAGCACTGTTCCACTGGTCCCACCATCTCTCCATATAAGAGGTACTGTAGGTATACAGCATGGAATGAACTTCTCCTAGATGTCTCCTAGATGAACTTCTCCTAGAACCGCTGAGTGACTGATCATCTTCAAACAACGGCTAAAGATCTTCCTCATCTTCACCACCCACGGTGTTTAGGTTGATGGTGACCTAAGTCTGTAACCTAGAGAACCAGTGTTCATGTATTCATCGATAGCGACTTCAGAGCACTTTTGTTCGTCGCTCTGGATAAAAACCTCTGCTGAATACCATAAATGTAAATGTAGAAATGTTTGATCGATGAAAGGAACCACTTAGACAATCTCGAAACGCTTCCATGCAGCAAACCAGAGACATACACCTGAGGTGGAAAAACTCTGGAAATGTAACAGACACGTTAAAATAAGTAAGTAAATAAATAAATAAAAATCTAAAATCTTTAAAGATTCTTCACTTTGTCCTTAAAGCTATACATCCATCAAAAGAACCTTTGAGGAACCATTATTATCGCTAAAGGATGAGGGTTCTTTGAACACGTCCAACGTGTCCCTCTTTTGTAAATCCACCGTGAACGTCATTTTTTTTAACCGTCCTCTTTAAACGGTGCTGTGAACGTCAATACAGTCTGTGCACACTAACTGTAAAAGCCTTAGAACTTCCACTCAAATGGTAAAGAATGTTCCTCTACGGCTTATGTTTCTTCTCGGTTGCTTGTGTAACAGGTGGAGGTGCACAATTCTACACTGTAATTCTCACACTTACACATTCCAATATCAGATTTTTTATTTTCTCCCTAGACAGAGCAAATCGAATTAGCTCGCTCACACAGGGCCTTATTCAGTGTTGCAGACTTACGTTCAGAACTTAGATCAATATTTAGATTGGGAAAGTTTAGAATGGAGTTATACCGCTGTTTCATTCGATTTCCTGGACTCCCCATTCACATTATTAAACATTTTATTATTTATTATTGTAGATTTCTAGTTATGTAGGTCAGACCTTCAAATTTGCAGTTATTCTCGAGAAGACGTAGTACGGTATTCGGCAGAACCCCATATCCAGAGCGATTTAGGTTGCTGTCACACGGCGCTTTTCTTCCTATTGACTCCCATTCATACGCATCACGGAAACACAAGCTCGGGCGAAAATTTTGCATGTCGCTGCGTCCCAAATTGATTGAACTTTAACCCGTGAAGTCGCATCACGTGAATACGTGAGACCAATAGAAGATCCATATATTATGGGGTGACTTTTCGGTACAGAAAAGCAGAAAATGGAGGAAGCGCTAATTGCTAATTGTGTCGAAATGGCCGATTTTATATGATATGTTTTTAAAAGACTATAAAAGTAAAATCAATAGAGAAGCTGCTCAGCTCATGGAGACAGGAATAGATGTACATTTGAACACTGCAATGAATTAATGAATGAATGAATTAATATATGCCGTGTGAAACTTTCATTTTTTATTAGCAATTTTTTATTACAATTATATTCAGCTATTTTACTTTTGTGGCAATGGGGAAAACTATTCAATGATGTTGAAGTGATAGAGAAATATATATTATACTGTATATGTGTGTGTTTTAATATTAACTGGAAAATGTTGCCACCATTCCCTGTTCCCCGCCCATTCCGCAGCTGCGTCCAAAAATATTTCGCTTTAGCCTTGTGTGACTTCAGCTTTACGTTCAATCTCATTTTTAAACAATGGAGGGTTAAGGGCCTTGCTCAGGGGCCAAGCAGTGGCAGCTTGGTGGACCTAGGACCTAGAACTCACAACCCACCAACTGGTAGTCCAACACCTCAACCACTAAGCTACCACATCCCCACAGAGAAGAGGTGATGAAGACTTCTAGACCATCATATTTTACCTGAAAAGAAAACGGGACAGAAAATGCTGATGCTCATTTGCTGTCAAATGTAGTCTGCTGTGAAATAATAACAATTAAAAAAAAAAAAAAATCGAAAAAGCAGGCAAATACAAGCAGTAGTAATTATTATATTAAACATTGGACATATAGTTAACGATATTGCTTTAGCTATTATTGCGAAACTTATAAAATAGCATCTGATCCAGCACAGCCATTTATTTGGTTTAATTTGCTTATAGTTTAATGTAGCCCTGATTTCCAAATTGACTGGAAAACCTCGTAGAGATTAAAGATTAACTGTGGTAGACTTTTTAAATGCTTGTATGTTATCTTGTGGTAAAGAAAGTCAAACAAATAGTTTGAATTGTTTTTAGTTAGAAAAGTCACATGACAGGGTTACTCTTAAAGTGCCTGTGCTTAATATGTATAAATCATTCCCATTTATTTAATGGGAACAATGGGATATGTCCAGCTTCTGATGGTTATAGCATGACGCGAACACTCATCTCACTTCACGTGACCGAAGCCAGACTTTTGTAGGTGTTATAAAAACACAATGTGTTGAGGAGCCTCACATCTGAAGCCAAATCCTTTCCACAGGTCAGTATGCTAAGACTTATCTGATTGCCAGAATATACTTTTGGGCTTTTAAATCGATTTAGCTTCAGAGGAGGCTGAGGAAAGCTGATGATCTCATCAGATCAGAATCATACGCGATAATGAATCGAACAGAAATGACTCGTTAAACATGCTTTGTTATTTTCAGTATATTACTGTAACTGATGAGCGATCCATAATTTTCTTCTTTACTTATTACTTTACTGCTGATTAACTTTCTACAACACATAGAAGTTTGTAAAACACAACCATGATGACCACCGGCTTCAGAAACTAGCTCTTTATAAGCTTTTAGACTCAAAGCAAAGAGTTCTTAAAACTAAAATAAATATCTAAAGATTAATTTGTTCAGAATCCAAGAGTAACTAAAATTTGATGGTAGACTTGCCCCATAAAACAGCAATCAAATCCATCCTGTTCGACTGAAGCCGATTCACCGACACAGTTCCTAAAAAGGAAGAATTTTTATACTGTCATGCTGGCTGATGAGATATTTTGATATTCTCCTTGTCTAGGGCTTAAACCCAAAAGTGGCATAAATATTTACACTGGGAAAGTTTTATGTGTTCAGGATCAGGTTACACACATGAAGTCGATTTTTCATTAGAAAATGGCAGTGAGGGGCTGATGCCTCTGAGGATGCCAGGTTTTTTTCAGTAAATGTATCTAAAAAGTAATTTATTCTATTTTTTTTTCGCTATTTCACAAATGTAGAGCTTTTTTTGCTGTCAAATGGAATACAATGCAACGGCGACTCTCAGATTTAGCCCTGATTTATTTCTTTTGGCATCATTTAAAACTGATCGACAGGAATTATTTGCGATGGAACGATAAAACTATTGCCCAGTGTAGTGCGCCCTTCTGTGATGAACAATTGAATTTAACAGATCAAATTTAATCTAATATGATTCTTGTTATTTCACGTTTCTTGCTTTTTTTTAAAAAGATGTGTGCTATTATGTTTTAGACGAAAAATGTCTTCTTCCCAAAGTTTGTTAGTAATCAGCATGAAGCTGGTCATTAGAGAAATATTTCCCATTATTCCCCAGGCTCCGTGAAACAGAGAGGTCTTTGCATACCAAGCCTGTAGACGTTTCTTAAGCCGTGTTGGCCAAAACCAACCTCTCAAACTGTGTTTATCCATCAGATCAAACAGATGAATGAAAGCGATACAGATCACGTGTGCGAATTTTTAAAGAATAAACACGCAACGATAGCAGAGAGCCTTTTACGTTGCAGAACAAAGATGTTTGCGTTAGAATTTATCACCTCCTTTGGATGTGTGCGGTCAGCCAGCGAAAGCAGAGTGAAGGCACCAACCTCCTTCTTTCCTTCCATGCAAAACTGGCAAGATACGGCGCAATTAAGAAACGACAGGAACGCTCGGATTTAATTGGGTGCTAGACGTTTGTAAGTTCTTCTCTAAATAAATCTAAGCAGAGTGCTCAAAGTTCTTCACATATACAGTTCGCATGACTTGAAATCCAACCTGGGCACAGTGTTTGGGCTCATAGTATTTTATAAACAATACCAGAGTGGGAAAATCCAATGCACTTGGGAATCAAGCCGAGCATACACCGGCCTTTTCTCAGACTGATCTCCTTTGGAGACAAAAATGTAAATACAGAACCGTTTTGATCTCTGGAGACGTCTGGACTTCTTTTGCATTCACCGTCAGCTAGCGTGACATCTGTCCACCCAGCCGTCTGTATAATCTCACGTTCTATGCTGGTGGTAAAGACGATTTGTTAAAGTGAGTGATTAACATGTCACGTGGGTCTGGATACCGTCGTCCTCCTTTGTACAGTCTGGTGCATTAAAATCCCAGTACATACAAGTGATGGAGTGTAGTAGAATTGAGTAGAATCTCTTTGGCACAGTTGGCTGATGTGCTGTTTTAGGAAAATAATCATTTACAGCATTTGCCCGACGCCCTTATCCAGAGCAACTTACCTTTGTCTCATTCATACAGCTGAGCAATTTAGGATTAAGGTTGTAGCTGGTTGGGCCGCTGGTTTGAAATCCCGACGTTCCGACCTTCTGATCTGTAGTCCAACAGCTTAACCACTGAGCTAGCACTTCCCCTATCCCAGTCAATGACACATAGTTGATCACCACAGAAGCACTACATCCAAGATGGCCGCTGACCCAGAATAAACATTGTGACCTTGCCGAACCTTGAATTAGTTCCCTTTGCTGAAAGGTTCCTCAACGTGGAAGGCTTTCCAACGGCTCTTGGTTATAGATCAGAAGGTAAAGGGTTCAAATCCCAGCACTGCCACCGTTGGGTAGTTGAGCAGGACCCTGAACCCTTTTCTGCTCCAGGGGTGCTGTAGCTTGGCTGAACTTGTGCTTTGGTACCAGATTTTTAACAAGCCGAGATATACAAAGAAATAAAATTGTCCTGGTTACACAGTTACACTTGATTATATAGTGCGGAGATGTGTGGACTTTATAATCTCACTCTCTGGTGTCACCCAGATGAGGACGAGTTCCCTTTTGAGGCTGGTTTCTCTCAAGGTTTCTTCTTCATATCATGCCAGAGAGTTTTTCCCCTCAACATTGTTGCCTCTGACTCGTTCATTAGGGAAAAAAATATAAATTCGATTGAATACAGATATATGAATTGAATTGAATTGAATTTTCAAAAGTGACTGATACGAACAAAGACCTCCTGACAGAAATCTTCACCAGATCAAAAATGATCCATGTTTTTCAATTCACTTCATGTAGATCATGCATACATCCGGTTATTACTACAGAAACAACAGCGTATTAATACACTATAAACCTGAATTCAATAGCGCTGTGGAATTCAATCGCCAACTAACCAGGATTTTTAATCCGTAAGTCATGCTGGCTCGGTCCCACAGAATGAATCCCAACCGTCTTGCAAAATTTCCCACATGTAGCCGATTTGGTGTATATTAGTGAGGGAAAATCCTACAGCGTTGCAGACCTCTTTAACACCTTTACCTCCCTCTGCAGCAAAAACACACTGTGGTCTGGTGCTTAGCATGCCCACTGTTCTCTCTTTCTCTTTCTTTTTATGTTTATAGCTAGCAAGTGTTGAATGCGGTGCCAAACCTGCTTCCTCTGATTTTTTCTAAGTGATCTCCATTTATTTGAACAGCTATTTGTACAGCCTTGCCAACCTTCTCCGGGCCTTTCCGCGGTCAACATCCACCCAGTTCTGCACATGTGAAACATGTGAAAATCCTCATAGTAGGAATTTTAAAATAATAATTCAAATAAATAAGTAAATAAAGTACAAAAACTGGTCCTATGAGAGACATTTGGGTTAGTTTTATTTATTTGTTTATTTATTTATTTATTTATTTATTGCATAGCTATACCATACATGTTGAATCAGATAGAACTGATTTAAGACCTGAGCATGTTGTCATGAGGTTTGGACATTTTCATGCTGATTTATACTGAAAGTTTTATATTATGTTGTAATATTTAAATGCCATGAGTTTTGAAAACTGTAAAAGTATTTTACAAATCCAGGCCGTGTAAATTCAGGGGAAAACATCTAGCAGGTGTTCAGAAAAAAAAAAATGCTGATTTTCTAATTTTTTTTTTCTGTCCAAGTCATAAATTTCCCACAGAAGCACTCACCATATGTTTGGCCTTAACCATGCAAATGTATTCACCTCAATAAAAGGACAGGGCTTAAAAAAAAATCATGTTTAGTGACAATCTACCACCAAAAAGTTTTTGAATTAAAAAAAATAAGCGGTGGAAAATTTGGCACTGGATAAGCATGTGGCTATGATGATTTAACTTGAGGAAATTTTATGAATCATCCAAGATATAAAGATCAGTTCCACATTTTTCTTTTCTTTTCTTTTTTATTTGAACTGTGAAAGTGTTCTTAGAATTTTCTGGATTTTTTTTCCAAAGACTGTTAAGGATTTGCACTAGTATCCAAACACACAACATTGCAGCTCTTTTTTTAAAAAAAAAAAAAAAAAACATATCCCTATTGAGAAATCAACTGAAAATAACTTTCAAGAAAATCAATCACAATTTATAAATGCTGCAAAACAGATTCTGTCCAAGCCTGAACTTTCACCATATGTTTGGCCTAAAGCAGAGAACTGCACAAGTGTTTATGGCAATCAGCGAGTACACAAGTCCAAGGTCACGCACGAAACCGTTCACTTTCTGCATTTTTGACACAGAAACTCCAGGCATCGGTCCAGTGGCTACAACCTTGTCATGTAAACATGCCGCAAATGATGGAAAGGGTGTTAACGCTAGCTCTGGCATGGAACGAGCGCCACAAATGTTCAGGCCTAATATTTTGGTTTGAGTGCAGGTCATGGACTTTGAGTGTAAGCCACAGCAGCCAGTGTGGTCTACCTGACTATGCTGAATCAGCACAAAAAGCCTTGTTTAGGATCTTGGTTGAAAAAACAAACAAATCAGAGCATCAAAAAAAGCTTAAGCAGCAATTTGTTTCTTTGGAAATGTGAGTTTAGTTTGGTAAACTTTTATTTACATTTATATAATTTGGCAGAAGCCGTTATACAATGCAACATACAAAAGCGCTTTTAAGTTTCTATAATCGATTGAACCATGAACCTAAAACAGTGTTCAAAAGTTTTTTTTTTGTTGTTTTGTTTTGTTTTTTAACAAGAAAGTGCTAGCTTAAATGCTAGCTTAACTGTCTTTTACAAATATGTTTAAGGTCATCTTGGTTTGACCTGACCAAGAAGGCAGCTAAAGACACAACATAATAATAACAGAATAATATCCTTTGAACAAACACACTGCAATATATTGAAATGCTAACACATGCTGAAATGCTAACACACCAAAGTAATCTGTTTTTTAAATTCCATATTGCTCTAAATACTAGTAATTAAATTTTATAAAATCAACGTACCATTAATAAATTATCAGCAAAAAACCAACAAAATACTTAAAACTTGATTAGCTCAAGTCCTCACAGGTTCTAAGACTTAGCTAATCGAGCTAATTCTCCACATGACATTTATTAGCCTATGAGAAATGAATGAAAAGTGATGGTTAGATATTAGATTAGAAAGTGTCATCAATAAACGATGCATTACACACACATACACACACTCTCTCTCACTTGTTTATTCAATTTAAATGTTTCCTCTGAATAAAAAAACATTCTAAATAAACTTTTATAGGCGTTCGGTTCAAACTGCGGTTCCTACGGTAGAAGGAAATAATCCCCAGCCTTGTTTCTCCAGTCCGTGCTTCCCGTCTTCCCCACAATCGGTGCTCGATTCCTCAAAATACCACTTCAAATATTTGTTAACAACAAATAATATGACGTTTAGGCCAAAAATCTTTGCGTGTGAAAGACAGGGTGGCTTAGCTTCTGCTAGCACGTTTCTACCAGCTGTCCCTGTTTACGGCAGCATCCAGATCCACAGCATCCCCAGATCCATGTGCGAAATGCCAGTAAACACTGCAGAATGTGGACACAGCCATGAAGGCAGCAGAGCTAGACTCAACACACAGCAGGAGAAGAAGCTCTCATGGAGTCGTGGAGAGGAATCATAATGAAATGATACGCTTAAGTTTTGAGAGAGAAACTAAGCGTCCGAGAGTCTGGACCGGTTCAGATAATTCACCAAAGCGTAAGACATAAGGAGAAAGAAGACATTTTATAATGAACTCTTTAAAAAATAAGTGGTGTCTTTTTTTTATTAGTTCTTTTTACATGTGAATATTTAGCACTCAGTTCTGTTCACCCAAACCATTTTGGAGGCAACTGCGTACAGCCAAACACATAGCCTAAAACCAGCTCCTGTAACGGCTAGAACAGAAATAGAGTCGACTCCATCAACGTCCCCCAAATTTATTACTCCTCCACTTTAAGTTGCCAGTTCTTGCAAATTGTGGAATGAGAATAGTGTTAAAAATAGGATTATTATCCGCACGGAGTGGAAACAGATTTAGAGAGCAGCAAATGTTTTAGCAGTGTGTCTTGAGGAAACAAAACTAGCTTTCAACATTAGTTTATTATCAGACACATATCTTTTTAATTCCGAGTAAAACATTTAAAAGATACTGTATGTACAACTTGCATCTTCCTTTAGGAATCTGAAAAACATGCAACTCTGGCTTTATAACATCCTCCACGCTCTTAAATCCTCTGAATATTCCTATTTTCAAAACATTTCCAAAACTGTAGGTAAAAGAGGAAAAGCATTCCCTTTTAAATTGCTCTAACACCTCACCATTTTTTTCTCAGCATGTTTTTACTCATTAGTTTGCTTTTGTTTGCTAGTTTGGCTTTGCTGACTAATCACTAATTATCTGTCGGGTTTGAAAGTTTCAATCCTGCCTACGGTACATGACGTATTTCTACTCGGAGTTCAACCAGCTGCAGCCGAGCCCCAATTAAACCCCGTTTTCTGTAGACTCTAGCTGAACATCAATTGTATTCATGTAACTATTCTATATCACAACTGTCAGAAAAGAGAGGTTTGGGCAGATGCAAATGCAGGTAAAGAAGATTTAATTAGCACAGATCTGATTAGCAAACAACATACAGAGAGCTAGGCAAGAATTTGGGAAACTAGTAACAGGCATCAAAACAATGACACAAGCAAAAGCTTAGTAACATCAAGAGCAACAAGAAAACAAGAACTTCACAGTGAACTGAAGCAAACAATGTCCTTTTGTGCTGGTGCTGTAAGTGCAGGTGATTGTGAACAGGTGTTTGTGTGTGTGTGTGTGTGTGTGTGTGTGTGTGTGTGTATTCTGGATGGTGTAGGCCATGGTGGCCATCTTTGTAGTCTGTGGTGCATGTTGTGAAATGGAGTCTGTGGATTGTTTGTGGGTTGTGATCTGGAACTTATGGATTTCTCCCGCTCTCTCTCTCTCTCTCTCTCTCTCTCTCTCTCTCTCTATCTATCTACCGATCAAAATTCTACCTCTTTCTGTCTGTCTATCTATCTATCTATCTATCTATCTATCTATCTATCTATCTATCTATCTATCTATCTATCTATCTCTTTCTTTCAGTTTTTTGTGGATTGCTATCATGTGCCGTTACCATAATGACAATAAATAGACTGTATTAGCTGGCTGACCAGCTACCAAGCTAAATAAGATCTCCATGTCATCATGATCTCATGGGACGTTTGGAGAACACGCTTTGGAAAAAGTTCTAGTTAAAAAAAAAAAGATTTTAAGACTCGGAACTTTCCCTGTTACATGTTTCAACTTCAACGTTCAAGGCTTTGAGAACCATTCGAGCTATTAAATATGACTAAATGGGACAAATGAGATCTTTTTCACGTGTGTGTGAGCTGGAAAGAACCTTCATGAGGCGCACTAACACCCCCCAATCCCTACAACCCCCTGAGTATCTCCTCAATGAAAAATGCCTTTTGTTTGCCTTGAGTTCGTGTCACACGTGGAGTCCACAGGTGATTCTGAGAGACATTCTGGAAGCCTCCAAAGCCATGTCTTTTGCCCTTCACTTTTTCAGCTGTATCTGGGATTGATATGCTCATTTGGCAATGGGATTGATATCTAATCCTAAATGACGAGGAGAGAATACTGGAAGATGCCGGAGAATTCCGTATCTCAGGTATACACCGGTCGCCTGCTTGGCCTGACCCTCTCCCTCCACCCCTGGGTCTCAAGTCCATCTGGTTCATGCTCTGGTTCGTTTCTGTTTTTCGTTTATGTCTATGGATGCATGCGAGATATTCTTTTCAGACCAAGTATGAGCTTGTTTTGTTTTCTATGCTTCAAATACGATACCGATATGAAATGAATGACCTGCTCAGGGGGATCAGGGAAAATTTTATTTATGTCTGTTTATGTTCCATTAATGAGAAGATTTATCAGGTTTCTTGAAATGTTGGAAGATTCTGTCATTTCTTTGTAGTCTGTCTGGCTTCGATTATTTCAGGATACACATCAAGATCGATGTCATTTCATGTCATCTGTTCATTAGTGGAGCACATCAGGCTTATGTCACAATGTTGGTATCTGAGCATTAGTGTACTGAAGTCCAGGAATCGATGGATCCGTAGTCCTTTCATCAAAACTGTTTCCGTTACAAGCCTGTGTTTGGCGATAGCGTGAGGCACTCGCTAAAGTTCAGTGTTCTCCTTCATCCTCGTACCATCGACTGCCTCTGCTTAAGGAGATTTGGAGGTTGACTGAAGTTCTAGAGTCTAGACCATCAAGGACGTGACTAATTGACTAAAACTCTTCAACACGATTAAGCGTGTAGGTGTGAAATATCACTCGCTTATCTGCTTCTACCAGCTGACAAGGAAAATTCGAGGGATCTGGTTTTGGCCAGACTTCAGAGCCGGGAGTGACAGAACTGATGATGGTGTTTATAACAGAAAGCCTTTATTCTGTTTCTTTTGTAAACGTGACTCGGTTATTGTTTTATTTACAATGCATTAATTCATGGGTTAGGGTTAGATCAATCTTTCTATCTATCCATCCATCCATCCATCCAATATCCAATACTTTTCCCCCCATCTATCCATTCATCCACTATTGTTTTCCCATCTATCAATCCAATACTTTTTCCCCATCCATCCATCTATCCAGCCAGTTATTCCTTCAGTATGTATAACTTATACCTGGGAGCCCCTGAACAGAACACCCCCATGTGTTCTGTTCTGCTGTTAGTATCTTTAGTCTTGTAACATACTGAACCTGAGCTAATGTATTCAAAGACAGATTTAAAAGCACTTTTGTACGTCGCTCTGGATAAGGGCGTCTGCCAAACGACCTTAAATGTAAATGTATTTTTGTAAGCACACTCTTCTGTGAAATTCCTCCTTTCCTCTAGAAGTTGGAGTGTGACTGTGAGGACGTGTGTTCATTCAGCTCCAAGAGCATTAGTGAGCTCAGGCACTGATGTCAGGTAAGGAGGTCGGTTTTGAGTTTTCAGTGGGTTTGAGTCAGAGTCAGGGCTGTGTGCAGGACAGCTGTCTATATTAGACATCTCTATTTATTCATGTTAACATTGTGTCTTTTTCTTTCTCTCTCGTTCTTTCTCTCTCTCTCTCTATCTATCTATCTATCTATCTATGTATCTATCTATGTATCTATCTACGACATGCTGGCTCTGGCTCTTTCACTGGCTCTATCTCATACACTTTCATGACTCATCTACACTTGCACACACAATAAAAGTAAAGGAAACATGACTGGCCACAGGAGGTGTTTTCACTGGTCAAATCTCTTTGCCAAGCTCAATATTAGCCTGGCCGACGCGGTCGCGTGCAGCGGGATGAGTGCCGTAGTGCAAAAGCCACCAGCCTTCTTTGAAAGAGACAACACACACACACTCTTCCTCCCTACTGTTCTGTTTTTGGACTGTCTGAATGAACTGTCTTTCATGGCCTGCTGGTCAGCTGTTCACATTAGAGGTACATGTGGTTTGGAAAAAAAAAAAATGAAAGGGATGAATAGCAGAATGCAGAAATTAGTCTGCTTTTGTTTGCTAGGTTGCTTTCAGCCCACTGATTTGCTTTTATACATTAGTTTTTCAGTCACAAGTTTGATTTTCTTTTACTTGTTTGCTTTTGTAGCTTGCTTGTTTTCAGTCCCGTGTTTGCTTTGTCATTAGCTTGCTTTCTAGTTTGCTTCTGTTTGCTTTCTCTCACTACCTTGCTTTTTGTTTGCTAGCTTGTTTTTCCTCACAGATTTTCGTTCGCTAGTTTGCATTCATTTGCTTCTTTGCCTTCTCTCACTAGTTTTCTTGTGCTTGCTAGTTTGTTTCTTAATAGCTATCAAATGCTTTCACTCACTAATTCACTTTTTTTCCTAATTTGCTTTCGCTTGCTACGGCGCCTTTACTTGCTCCTTTGTTTCAGCTCACTAGTTTGCTTTTGTTTGCTAGCTTGTTTTTACTCACAAATCACTAATTAATGGCTAATCCCCAGATTAGAGTAAAAAAGAGATTAAAGAGTAAAAAAAAAATGGTGTGTGTGTATAGGTGAATTTTTGTCTATAGGCCTGTTTTAAATGGTGACTCCCCTAAATAAACAGTAATGATAAATACATTGGCTCATTTTGGTAAGCATCTAATTCTATATGTCTATAAGTCAGAGACTCTTTGGGCTATTTAAAAGTACATCCATCAAATATCAATTTGCAAACCGAACATTATCAAATAAAGGCCAGAGAGCTACAAAAGGTCATTTCAGTTCTCAAACCAACCTGAAATGAACTCATTTTTTTCCTCGCAGCGATGAAAGCAATGTTAACTTCTATAAAAAATGAGGCATATTACAGGATTACAGCGTCTCAGAATGTAATAACGTGAATACTGAAAGCAGATGGTCGCCATTTATTTGTCATTTATTTTCCAAATGTTCCCAGAGAAAGTTAAGAGGCTAGGCATTGTACAAGACAAAAAGGTTAAGTTTGTCTAGATTATTGTTTTTCTTTTTGCAAGTTTAATCCATCTCTCTTTTATAGGTCATTATTAAAAACCATGATTCATTATTAAATCTGGCTTTGTTCACTTTGATTGTTTTATTATTGCAGAGGTGCTAACTTATGCACCGCATGCTTTAAATTATCATATAATTATTATTTTTATTTTATTTATATGTTTATTTATTTATTATTATTATTTTTTTTTCGATGGTCCATTGGACTACATTTCCATTTATTCATATGAAAGACAAAGTTATTTGACATAAGTGAGGCAATCCAGTCCAGGCACTGAGCTGAAACCTCATTCTTTTGTATGATTTATTTTTTAATGTTACAGTAGAAAACCTCTCCTCGTATAGCAACACCTGCTAATTTGCTTTCCTGGCTTCTAGATTTGCTAGTTTTCTTTTATAAATGAGTTGATTTCTTTTGCGAGTTTACTTTTTCATGTTAATGTTTCCTTCCATTGACTAGATTGATTTTTTTTAACTAGTTTGTACTCTTTCAATAGTTGATTTTCTTGCTCATTTCCTTTAACTAACTATTTAACTAGTGCCCTTTACTTTCTGATGGTAATTTGATTTTGTTTGTTAGTTCTTCATTCTTTAGATTCTAGATTTCTTTTTGCTTTAAATAGTTAATGCTTGTTTTCTTTTATTCATTAGTTTGCACTCTCAATAATTTACTTTGTGTAAATCTAATTTAAACCTAACCCTAATTACTTTTCTCTGACTAGTTGCTTTTTACTTCTTCTTTCTAATTTGCACTAGAGTTTGTTTGCTCTAACTGGCTAGTTTATTTTTCAGGCACTAGTTTGATTTTGTGTCCTTTCACTGACTAGTTGTCCAGATTGCAACTTTTTGTTGTTTAATAGTTTGTCTGCCTCTCACTAGCTTACTTTTTATAACCCTAACCCTAGTTTTAATTCTCTGACTAGTAAACTAGTTTCCTTTCACCTTCTGTTGCTTTTCTTTTCTCTAGGTTGCTATCCTGGAGATATATTGGACTGCTGTGGATACCACTTGAAGACTATGACATGGGCTTTGGACTGCTGCAGCGGTTGTCGGTTTTGTGCTCGGGTCTCCATCGTAAAATATTTAAACTCTGACAGAAATAAATTACTGTAAGTTCAGAAATGATGCTGATTTACAAGTTGATTAACAAAAGCACTTGGTTAGACAACCCCACTTGATTATATTCAACTGAAGAAAGGAAATGATTTATAAATCACACTCTCCTGTGACCCCCAGATGAGCATGAGCTTCACTTATGAGTCTGGTTCCTCTCAAGGTTTCTTGCTCATATCGTCTCAGGGAGTTCTCCTTGCTACATTTGCCTCAGGTTTCCTCATTAGGGATAAATATAAATGTAATTAAATGTTGTCATTTTTACTGTGAATCTTTATA
>JAOTRN010000053.1:4425193-4459437 GCA_028566695.1 Bagroides melapterus
CCCCCCCCCCCCCCCCCCCCCCCCCCCCCCCCCCCCCCCCCCCCCCCCCCCCCCCCCCCCCCCCGCCACCAGGTACTCCAATTTCCTTGCCCAGTCCAAAGACATGTTGTAAGCTGATTGTCATCTCTAAATTCTCCATATGTGTTAGTGTGCATGTTATTATCCCCTAATATACTGTAGGTTGGCTCCCTGTCCAAGATGCCCCCTACCCGGTGCCCTGAGTTCCCTGGGATAAACTCCAGCCTCCCTGTTTTGGATATGTTGTACAGAAAATGCACTACCTCTAAAATCCTGTGAACAACTTAACTAGTAGCCTAATATAAACCAGCCACTTAAGCAAGGTACTTAACCCTCCCTGCTCCAGGGGTGCTGTATCATAGCTGCCCCCGTGCTCCGACCCCAACCTCCAAAGTTGGAAAATGCGAAGAAAAGAAACCCGCTGTAATGTGTATGTAGCTTTAATAAACAATTACATTTCATTTTAGAGTGCACTGCATGTCCAGTGTCAATGTTCAGTGTTAGTCCTGCAGGAACAGATGATTTGGGTCTTTAACCCGCATGAACGTGGCCTGCTGGACCTCGATTCTCCATCAGATGTCTTTTCTGGCAAGCTTTAAAAAAGTACATCGCTATTCGTACTACTATTTGTAGCTGTATTTGAATCCGCTTAGAACACGTTATCAGTTTGTTTTATATATGAGACGCTATATCCGTCTCATTCCAGAAATTCAGCCTGATCTTCACCCAAGCCATAAACCAACCATTTTAACTTTAACTACCTCACATATCATGGATGAACAATCCAAAAGCACCTGTTTATTGGCACTCGAGCCAATCCTTGAGTTTATATTTCTCACCTCTGTAACGTCTCTTTCTAAGCTGTTATGTGATCAGGGTTTTTATCCTCCCCTCATCTCTCGGCCATGAATCATGCTTTTGTGGTCCCCTATTTCCATTTCCCAAATGTTGCCCTTCACATTTTATGTGAGCTTAGTGACGAGCCAAAGAGGTAGCCAATAACGTTCTATTTCAGTTATTGGTCTCGAGATTTACTACACGTCACTTAATCTGCCTCTGTATCGAAACTTGGCCCTAACGCAGGCAACAAGTCACAAGTGTGTTGGTTGCCGATGATCCGGAAAACGCTTGCGTGTAAAGTACATTGTACTGCATTGTACAAATCTTGCTTTGCCTTTATAAATCAACACCGGTGATCTGGCCCTGATAAAAGAATTTCTGACAGCTGACACTGTCTGTAACCACAGTAACAACTTCGAATGTTCTTCCATCGATCGCACCGGAGGGAATTTCTCAAATGATTTTTTTTTTTTTTTTGAATGATCTTGCCATCTGAACATCTGGTTTGGGAGTTGCTGTCCACAGCAGTAACTTTAACATTTCCAAAGGAAGTGAAATAGTGACCTTGGGACCTCCCTCTGAAGTGCTCCTACGGTCAAGCTACGTATGTGGAGAGCTTAAAACTGTGAATAACGTATTAATAAAAGAAGGTGCTAAGACTTCTAGACAAATACGCAATACTTTCTCCATACTCTAGCCATATGAATAAAAGGTCCACGCCCTGTTTTCTCATGTCCATGTGACCCGTGCTGCAGATGTGTGTTTTTATAAAAGCTTGGGAAACTTTCAGCTGTAAAAGTGTAGCTTTTTTTTTTTTTTTCCCCCTCACTATGTATATGTAAGTATGGAACATTTGACATCATCTGGGCATCGATGCAGCTGTTTACCAAAAGTCAGTCAAGCAGAATGAAGAGTAAAATCAACATAACAGACCACACATGTTGTCGGATGAGTAGTTTTTAAAATCCCTAAAGAACCCAAAGCTAGAAATCCACATTTTAGGATGACATTGGCTTGCTGAGGAATTTTATTGCTACGTAGCGATTTGCCGCTGGATTAATGCTTACTTGCGAATGTCTCTCCGACAAGGAAACGCAGTGCAAGTGAGTTGAAGGAAGAATAATTTGAATGTTGTGTGTTTTCCAATGACACACATGGCTAGCTTCCTTTGGCACAGATGCTTTAATAGAGATACAATATGCTGCTGACAAGAAGACATCAAACTCAAAGAAACATTGCACCGAATCACAACAAACATGAATATTTTATAGAGAAGTGTGTCTATGCAGTTTGCTCAGCCATCCTTTTAAATGCCCAGATAAAGTTATTGTTGGTCATAAAATGATTTATGCATGTCCTACAGCGATTAGACATTTTTAGATGGTGCTTTTTTAGGTTACAGAAAATGGCCTTATTTATTAATGGCTGTCTAACACGACCAAAATTTAATTAACTAATTGAGGTTATGCTGACCCCATTTCCTGGGGACTTGGCAGGATGTGATTTTTATTCCTTCAGAATCTATCTAATCAGATCCAGGGATGTTAACGCTGAGCTGAGAACTTCCTTTTCAAGCTTTTTTTTTTTTTTTTAGCTTTATTAGCACATGCTGGGTTTGAGCCTGGAGGAAGTGTTCCTGTTGTCTCAGCATCTACCGGCTTCCTCTGTACGGCTGGTACATGTTGCGTTGCCACATCTCGACGCTAACTGCAGACAGTCTTTGTTCTTTAATGCCACCACCTGTGGGACACCGAAGCAGAATCAATCCTAACCATGCTTCCTATCCACTCGCTGCCTCAGCAGTCCTGTAATGGCCTCATACCCGCTGTCAAAGCTGCAGAGGAAAAAAAAGGGACCGCTGTTCGGAGCAGTGCTGCTTTGTGTAGTCTAGGGCTGATGGGAACCATGTACAGTGATGGGAATAAACCATCAGGTATGCTACACGTGTCTCCACTTTGGTCCAGGAAGCAATGCCTGGCTTGTAAGGGTGTCCTCATGTCTATTCTACTGTATACCTGTTCATTCTATTATACTCTTAGAAACTAACCAGTCTCACACCGTGAACATTTTATTTTGTGTTTTGGAAACCCTGAAACATTTACTATACAACCTGGGTGACAGTTCTTAAACCAGTTTTAAGAAGAACATGGAGGAACCCTTTGTTTTTCCTGAAATGCATCTAATCTCTTTTTAGGGTTGTTCCTAAAGAAAAGTACAAATAGTGAGAGTAAGTGCACCAGCCAGAGAAAATCCTTCTAATTGTTTGACATTTTTTACTGGTCTGAAATTAGTTTTTTCCGTTGCATGTATCTTAAGCAAAAGAAAAGTTCTAGCAATTTATAATCTGCTTTCCTTCAAACCTAAAAAGAATGAAAACTGAATTTGACGACTAAATCACGAACATTTTCCAAAATTCAGCCAAAAGATCCCTTTGTTTTTCTACTGTGGCCGAGATACGCAAAACAAAATGAATCCAAAAACGAAATAACTTCAGAAAACAAAACAATTCAGACAATCAGGAAAAGGAAGGTATAGCTTGTGAATGAAATTCTTAGCGTTGATTAGAAGGGACATCGGTCGCTAGAGCTATAAAGAATTTATTTCTTGTACACGTGTGAAGTTCTGCGTTCACATAAACCATTCATATTTTCAATAGTACGACTTTAAATCTAAAAAAAAAAAAGAAGAAAGATTTCAATTGCCAGGCAAGAAGAAAACGGAATTCATTTAACACTACTTTGATGAAGGACGTTCATGTGCCATGATTTTGGATATGCTGATAGAATGTTCATAAAGGCATAAAGATACATTTGCAAACCCTAAAAACATACTTAAGAACGGCATATTTCAGACAATATTATTCCAGGTTAAAGGAAGTAAGGAGCGCTATAAAAGCCGAGCTTCTTCCATACACACGAATCGACTTTCTACTGCAACAGCCTGCTGTACTTTCTGTCAATCTTGAGCGACATGTCTTTTCCAATCAGCGGTAAGAATTCCATTCGCAGACTATACCTACCTTTTCCGGTTTGTCTGAATCGTCATTGCACTTCTCGGCCACTGTGGTTTTCCCAGAACACCACACGAATAATCTAGCTCAAACTTCCTGTTTGCAGACAACTACAAAATAACTAACTATGTGATGCAGCTGGAATGATTGATGGAAGATGGCCAGAATGGTGTCCATGGTTGCTTCCCTGCCCCCTCTACTGCCTGATGCTTTTAAAGGAAATGTTATTAATAGTGAAAACGCTTGCCCCTGTGAAATTCCGAATGTCACGTTTAATGCTAGCTGATAATTGGCTTAATATTTCATCAGTGTCTTCCATCACTTATATTTGACAGGTAGCAAAATGGCCCCATTTATCTAATGGAAATGACTGCGCCAGTGTCCACGATGTTGGGCACTATTAGCCGTAGGAGTCTCGCTTTCCCATCTCAGGCATGGGCCGAGCGAGGTTTATGCACCATCAATCAGTACGGGTCATTATGTATTAAGGTGTTGGGACAACAAGTGCGCCCTCTGTCCATGGGTCATTAAATCTGACATCCTGCTGTAACTGGAGGATTTACCCAGAGCGGACGCATTCCATTTTAAGTAGATGCTGCTGGAGCTGATCCCATGATCACTTCCAGACCAATTTCCTGCCATTACACATTCCCTCTATTTAAACAAGATCTCGCAGACTGGAGAGTTTTTGTTTATTTACGGCAGAAAACCCTGAAAACAGAGCCGCGCTATCAGGCCGCGAGATATTAGCTCAGCTTTTTCTCTTGCTTTTTCTGCTTTGCTGCAAAAATATTGCTGAGGAACAGAGGAATTTTCTGGTGAACGTAGTCTCTCTTATTCACGGAGAAGTTACTGACAGCTTTATGCTGTTTAATTGAGAAAACACAGCTACAACTGTGCACAGCAGAAATTTGTGGTGAGAAACAGTAAAAAGGCCAGGGCTTCGTTTTAATTAGTACCCCTGAGCCTCGACGCAGTTGTAAAAATTCCCTCCGATAGAGGAAAGTGATACTGCGAGTTTCTACCAGAGATAAGTGCTTTTCCAGTTGTCAGCTGGGAAGGAACAGTTCGGCTGTTGGAAATTTAGTGTACCTGGCCCAAGAACACTATCATTTATGTGTTTAGTCTGGACAGATGAGTGTATGTTATTTATTATATACTTTTTCTGGGATGTTTCGGCTGCTTTTGGATTGTTAGTCCACAATATATGACAAGGCAAAGGGTAAAATGACAAGTTTATGCGTTTGGGTAGACCTTAGCATTAACAGGACGAGTCAAAAGTCCGTCATTCAATCTGTCAAAAGTTGTGACAAGCCAACATATTTTTCTCAATTCTACACATATCTGGTATGAAGCAATAAAGCTTGGTTTGAATGATTAATTGGACCAATCCTAAGGTGTATGTGTGTGGTCCAATATTTCTTCACTTCCCCACCCAGAACTTTAGTTCCTATATACAGTTAGTTTCCATTTATGAACAAAAACGACTGGACACGGACAGCCATAAGACACAATAGTGTGTTGTGGTATCGGATGCTACATGGTCACAAAACACAAGTAATACGAGTGACATTGCTTCGTAGTGTGAACAAAATTGTACTCACTAACCAAGAAAGGCAAAAGAAGAACACAGTAATGACTTGTAATGCTACTGGGCAACACATCAGCAGATGGTCTGGATGATAGATGCTGTTGGGAGTGTATAAAGATTCTGCCACACTGTTTATATGCTGGAATTGTGAGATCCAGAATGTGACAAATGTTATTTAGTGTCTCACATTACACACTACTATCCCAACATGTTTGACAAGTGTCCTTGGGTGATAACTTATCTTTCATCTTCTAGCTATTTTTTCTCACCCTGGCATTCTAAAGACCTTTGAAGAAGTCTAAAAAAAATGGAGAAGACAGGAGAAGTCAAGACTTATGGCCTCGGTTTTACTTTGAGAGTCTATGAAGGACAAACTAGCAGCTCCTTGGAGTCGCATGTTACGGGCTCGCACGTTAAAAGTACCGCCTGATGCCGTTCTCGTGCCCTGTTGACAGATCAAGCAAATCATGCCAACCTCTCCACCACATCAGAGAGGACGTTCCTACCAGAGCCCGGTAAATGAAAATCTGGCTTAGTGTGACTGTCGGACCAAAATAAACCGCCGTAACTCTGCGCATGAGAGTCCAGGGTGTTGGTAGGTGTGAGAATCATCAACACATCGTAACATGTATATTCATGACCCGAAAGTGTAGCCTAGGGATTGAACAGACAGCACAACGAATACAGTACGTTCTCCACAGACCGCTGTGGGGAGCTGTCGACTAATTAGGTCAGGCTGTAAAGTAACCAGCTAAATATAGCTTGGTAGTCTGAAATTATTATTATACATGGTCGATGCAACAAAGCTATGCTGAAGGCTAAATTCCTCCTGCTGTATTCTTGATGTTCTTTTAAGATACACAATTTATCGATTTCACAGTGAATGCCCAGTTTTGAGCACTTCCAGAGCCATGGGTTGCACATCACTATCCGAACCTGCTCAAAGAGGCTAAACTGGACTCACTACAGATACTGGAGTTAAACAAAAGGAACTTCTCAGACACAGCTGCAGACATCGTATCCTCTATCCAACATTAAGCGAGAAGGAATTTCCACACCAGGCTGCCTGAACGCTGCCAGATTCCGAATCATCAGCAACTCCACCTGAGCTGTCAGGACACCAGGAGTACAAGAAGTTATTTATTAGCCCATCCACAGTGTCACTATTTTGCACTGTTATTGATTTCTTTCCCTTCATCAATAACAGTAAAAGGCTAATAGCTGCACATTTCATTTGTAACCTGTTTACACCATCATTGCTGTGCAAACCAAAAAGTCTAAAATAACTGTATTAATTATCTACCTTTTTAAATTGTTGAGCGACTGATGATGTCATCTTTCCCTCTTGTACAGATACAGGTTTCTTTTCAGCTAACCTACATCAGCATGGCCTGATTGGGCTGTCAGCCTGGTCCTAATCGTTCATGGCAGACCTGAAGCTGCCTAATGAGATCTTAACCTCAAGGGCTTGACCTTGGGTGACCGATGACTCCACCAGGCTCCTGATTGTTAGCAGACTTGGCAATGATAAGCTAGCTGTGGTAAACAGACTCGAATCTTGGATATGGATAACTACTCAAAAAGTGCTAGCTACAGATTTTATCATCAAGATATCTGGATTGATCAACATGTTTGGATTGATCAACATATTTGAATTTGGAGATTTGTAAATGATTCTTGGAGAGCACCCCAGCTATTAAAAACAGCAAATAATTTAGCTATTGTTGTAACATTGCATACGACATGAGCTCTGGATTTTTCTGCTTCTTGTCTAATACATAGACTGGAGGCAGACCTCCACCTGCCCACTATAAAACATCTCAGCATGATACCTCAGACAGGATTACCACAGTCACTCCAAGCTAATTGTACTAGAAGGCGGAAACACCTCCTAAATACAAGCTAATTGGAAACCACCCTAGAGCAGACAGTGAGGGAATCGAACCATTTTAACCCAGTTAGATACAAAGACGTGTGATACAGATAGATAGATACAAAGACATGATAGATACAAAGACATGTGGCTCATTGAGGCTCTTCTAAATTATTTGGGTATAATGGTTAGAATGAATGAGGTAGACTTATGTAAAATTTACAACACCAATTTTTTTTTTGTCTTTGAAAAATAAATAATAGATGATTTTGTTTAAATACTAGAACTGGCTGTCTATAAATATGAAGCCATATTTGGACAGGATATGGGGTGAAACTTTATTGGATCAGAGGATATACTGTAATATTTATTCCATCTGAACGGACAATTTGGAAAAGAATCTATAAAACCCTGTGAGAAATTTCCATTTGTTCTTTTGTATTGGTTCCCTCATAACTTTGTAGGTTAAAACTTTTTTTAAAAAAAAGGTTAAAATTTAGTCATCTAAATGACTTGTAATCTGGAGTGTGTCAGTGACGAGCGGCGTTTTCGTATAGAAAATATGCCCTGATTTTATTCCATTATCAAATTGAAATTTCATTTGAATTTGTCACATACACAATGGTACACAGTAAAACATGACATTAAAATAAAAATAAAGTGGAAATAAAATGGAATTAGCTGTACACGGAAAAATAAACTGACTGTACAAACTTTATATCAGAGCCCTGAGTATGAGCCGATACCCGACACCGTTAACCCTTTTTTTTTTCTTTCTTTAATAAAAAATTGTATAAAATAAAAATACGTCAGCGAACATGACATGGTATGTCACAGTAAGTGTCGCTAACTTGTAAGAGCCAGCTGTGAAATGGAATCAAATTAATTGCAAATTGCACTAAGCTGTTATTATATTTAATAGACCCCATGAGATGCTGTTTGTACATGCCTAACATGGTCCTGCACATAAGTGAAATGCCTTCGCTGACTGTCTTATATAAACTTTAGTCGAACAAACGAAAGGCTCGGGTTCTCTCTTTAACGCTAACTCATGCTCTACAGACAGCCAGAAGCTCCACCTGTTTTACTCAGCCTGCTGTAGAAGACCATGAGCCCAGCTGCTGGACAAGAGGAACTCAAGTCGGTCATGTGAGAAGCATGTCCCGTGAAAGGCAAATCAAAGATGTGAGACCGGGGGCCCCTCGTCTCCTCTCCGACGTGGGCTTTCAGACAGCCAGATTGCGAGACTTCCCATGGAGTCCATACAGGAATAGAGAGAGGAAGATGTGCTCTCAGTACTTTGTTTATTTTATTTTGTCGCACATAATTAGGAGGCAAAGGGAGTTGGATTAGTTTAATTTGATGTGCAGTGATGAATGTCTGGCGTTGTGTTTCATTACACTCCGATGTCTTTATCAGCTGTGCCTCCGCTCCTCTTTTCTGAGAAAGAAACCGGCAGAAAAACTGACCGGATTACATTGATTCAGTATCGTTAATACACATGACTTGACACTGAATCAGTAGTGACAGATGGAAGCTATGATCAACATAGAATAAAGCCTCAAGTGTGATGTCATCCTGGTACTAACTGACTAAAAAGTGAGTTGAAATTCCAGATTTTGGAGAGCCCTTGAACACTGCACAAAAGGCCCCCATTTCCTGGCCTTTGCACGTTTAAATAAAGTTTTACAAAATATTCATGAAAGTCTGTTATCCATCACCGCGACTGCTTTTGGCACCAGTCAGTCCTCAGGAACCGATGTGGCCGTTATGAGCATAGGCATCATGCCCAGTTTACAGATGCCTGATTGATCACCATTTACTTTTTTTCTGACCCATCTCTCCTTCAGCCTGGTAGGTTTTATAGCCTGGTTAATAATACGAGGCAGGAGGTAAAGTGCCATTTCACGAGTCTTGTAAGAATGCCTCTCAGCCCATAAATCTCCCCAAATTCAGAGCTTATGAGACAGCCTATGAATGAGTTATGAAATATTTCTGCAACTTTATGTGGTGTGTGTGTGTGTGTGTTGCCAGTCTTGCCAAGTTAGAAAATTTTTACTTTAAATATTCATGCTCTGAGTCTTGGGACAACAGGAACGAGAACAAGAACAGGCACAGGTGAGATTTGTTCCAAAAATAGCAGAAAGCAAATTATGGATGAAGTTAATTATGAAATGTAACATTTCTAGTGATACTAGTGTAAATAAAATCTGCTCTATAGAACTCTGCCATCTAGAGATCTCTCAATCTCTACAGTAATCCTACAATAGGGTGTTTCCAGTTAGTGTGAGATCTGTGTGCAGCATCATTTTAGGTGGTTACAAACTTCATTTTCACATCTAACAAGAGAGACATGACAAGATGAGTGGTGGGAACCACTGGGATCGATGAGATGGTACTATGTGGAAATCCAGATCTAGTAATTCCCAGAATGCCTCACCTTTATCTCGATGTTTTTAGTGCCAAACTCATTGGCAACACACATTACTATAGAAGTACTGCTATATCTGACAAACTTAGCAAGAAGGAAAACAGTTTTGTAAAAGTGAAGTCATGTGTGCACAGGTTGCCAGTTCCACCCCATGCAAACCAAAAGAACCCAGCGGTCTGGGGGAGAACTAGGATTGTAACGGGATCTGGTTACATGTCGAGCCTCCCTTGCTCCTAAAACTTTAATAGGTGACAAGAGGGGGCAAACTGGCTGGTCTTTTTTTTCTTTCGGACCCAGAGCGTCCTCTGTATGCCCCTTAGCTTGAATCTAAAGCAGCGCCGACAGGAATTTGACACCGGTGTTGTTGTTAAGGAGCGGCAGAGGGGTCTAATAGCTTGTCTCATCATCATGGCTCCAGCATATGAGCTGCATATGAGCTGATCTATTAAACTTGTGTGGTCTTTAAAAGACAGTGACAGGTGGGTGCTAGACCCCAGCAGTTAGAGAAGACATCCACATACGTCTGAACATTCTACAGTACTGAAGGTCAGGAAGAGTTTGCTTTTGGGTCACAGGGCTCATTTAGAAGAGAGACTGTCAGGTTTGGATAGTTTTGTGCCTTGACTTTGCTCAGACTTATGATCATACATTTCTAAATATGTCATTTTATCATATTGTTCCTTAACTTTATGTGTGTAGAAAGTTGTAAGGTTTAACTATTAATAACATGCAGAAAGTCTTCAGAGGTCTGACTTTAATGTAATAGAGTAGCAAAATTATAATTTTTTTTTCCTACTTGCAATCATCTAGCACTTGGTCACACTATGTAGGATTTCTGGGATGTTTTTACATTAGGTTCCTTGAATTCAGAATTGAGTTACACATACTGTATGTTTAAGTTGCTTTTCTGGGCATCCCATTAAGATTATTAAAATGACATGAATCTCACACCACTGAGGAGATTTTTTTTTTTTTATTTTTATGCACGACTAAACAACCACCAACCATTCCAATTACTTATCAGACTTTTTTCAATCAGCATAATCCAATACATTATTTACTGGCTGCAAGTTTGATATAAAACGTGTCAGGATTCATGACTTACACAGAATTTTAGTGGATGAAGGTAACTGCTTGGAGTTTTAGGGTACTTGGGGCATCTCAGAGAGCAGACTTGGGGTTGATAGCAACATTTACTTTAAATATACAAACATCTGTGTGGAAAAAAAACTGACCTATTTTGTGGAACTTTTCTATTCTACTCAAAAACGGAAAAATTACAAATTCCCAAAGTCTAGAGTGTCTATTTTCATCTGAACTTCATATTCACCACCACTGTGGAATGAAACATGACAGAGACTATCAATGCTAAACATGGACTTTTGATTTAATACAGATTGAAACTTAAGATTTGTTTGTCCAACCCTGTCTGAGACTCTGAGAAAATGGAGGTTTGTCTAGCTCAGTGGTGTGTGTGTGTGTGTGTGTTTGTAGATAATATTCCAGGATGTCCTTGTGGGGGAGGTAGTTAGTCGGGTCTCGAATTCGGACACAAGTGCCATCAGTGTCATCACCTTGTTTTGATTTCATATCATCTATCAGCAGAGCTATAGCCAGTTATTCAGACTTCTCTAGTTACATGCCTCGATGCTCAGTATTGTTTCCATGGGAAACCAGAGGCCTGATGTAGCATGAGAGTATACACATCATTGTACAAAAGATAACACTGGTCATTATTGCTTATCTCAGAGTATCTGAGAGACTGCAGCCCTCTTTGGAATTGTGATATATGAAAATAACATGCACTGGTTTGATACTCAGGATGAAAACAAAGAGATAATCAAACTAATTCAGATATCAGGTTAGAGGATGATGCGTTCCTCGTCCTGCACTACATCCTGTAACACCTTGACTGCCCAGAAAAATGTGCACGGAAATCATCTCATCCAAACTCTGACAGGTAACGGTACAGCCTGCCATCTGTCAGGGGATCATTTACAATAGATTTACAGCATTTGCCCTTATCCAGAGCGCCTTACATTTTCATACAACCGAGCAATTAAGGGTTAAGGGGCAAGCTGGACCTGGGATTCAAACTAACAACCTTATATTGGTAGTACAAGACCTTATAACTAGGCTACGAGGTCCCACAGGGCAGGAAACACCAGGTGAGTCTGGGCGGAATTACCTCCAGTAATACGGATAGCCAGTACTGGTGTCCCCCAGAGATGTGTCCTTTCCCCACTGCTATTCTCCCTTTAACTCCTGAAGTTTGCAGATGACACTAAACTCATTGGACTCATCCGAGATAATCATCAGGAGGTGGAGCGGCTGGTACAACAGCGCAGTCAGAACAATCTGGCACTACAGTGGACTTTAGAAGATACCAGTCAGCATTGCTCATTGAAGAGATGTTGGAGTTTCTTGGAACTACATTTCCCAAGAATTGAAGTGGGAGTTCAACATAAACTCCATTCCCAAAGATTCCCAGCAGAGGATGTCTGCCACAGGAGCAACGTAGTTTGCACATCCATCACCATCTGGTTTGGTGCAGCCACAAAACAGGACAAGTCCAGACCGCAGCAAACAGTAATAACAGCAGAAACAATAAATAAATAAATAAATCATTGGTCTTTCCTTGTCCACTCTCCATGACGGCACAGGAACCAGGAAACTCAAATTCATATTTATAACGCTTAACAATTCACATTCTCAAAACAGCTTTTCCAGAAACAGAATGAAAAAGGACAAAAAACAACTTTAAATTTAAGATACTATTTATCTCCAACACTTATCCCTGTCCCTAATATGTAAGCTGGAGGTGACGGTGGCAAGGAAAAACTCCCTGAGATTACGTGAGGAAGAAACACAGAGGAACCAAACTCAACAGGGAACCTCATCCTCATTTGGGTGACACTGGATAGTAAATAATGTCCTTCTACAACAGTTTATAGTTATATAGCAAGCCACAACAGCAAAGTTTCTGAGTTCATCACAGACCCAACACTAATTCCTTTCTGCCAAAGTCTTCAAATGATCGTTGATGAAGACCTGACCATACTTGTGTCAGTCAGAAATGGGCAAGAAACATCACTAGAGACCCCTCACACCCTGAACAACTCCTCCTGTCTGGCAGGCAGGCTCTATATGGCTGAACGATAGAAGCTGGTCAGTAAGTTTTTTTGTTCCTACTTCTGTAGTAAAATATGTGATGTACACTAGTATAAATTATCATACTTTATATACATTGCTAACCTGTCTCAGGCTCTGTATATTGTGTACTTTAATTTTCCTGTACAGAATTGTCTGTAAATGACATGTCATTATTTTTATGTCTGTACTTCTGATGACTTGGCCAATAAACCTGATTCTGATATTATACTCATGAGATTTTAAGCTGGTATTAACAATGTGCAGAGTAATACCGTGACACTTTATTGATTTATTTAAGCCACAGATTTTTATTAGTGAGATCTTTATGAACAGAATTTCTTGAGGTTTGGATTAAATCTGTTCAATTCCAGTGAACTGTCAAAAGACTTAGCAGCTATAGATACTATTAAAATGAATAAAGTTTTAACTTAAATCTCCATAAATTAAGGTAGATTTAAAAAAAAAAAAAAGTTTTCCCAGACACGTTGAGGTCATAGAGGGTTAGGCTGTGTTTAATAAAACATCACGCAAGTTTCCACGCTGTGACCGAACGGCTTAAGCAAGTCAAGTCAAGAAGCCTTATGGTCATTTCAACTGGATATATCTTACACAGTGAAATGAGACCATGTTTCTCCAGGACCAAGGTGCTACAGAGAACAACACACAAAAGGCAGAGCTACATACAACACAGAGCTAGGACTTAAACTAGGTTAGTTCTAGCTACATCAAGTGCATCTGTGCAACCTAGTGCATACAGAGTGAGACAGGAGACAAAAGACAGTGCAGACAAACAAGACAAAACACAAATTCAGCACAGACTAGTGAACATATTCAATGTTCTTAAGGTGCATGTGCAAAATGCAGGACTCAAAAGTAAATATAAATAGCAGCAGTTTTTATGAGGTGAGGTAATGAGTTGATAAAATGTATTTTGTACTAGGCTTAAAAATAATTGCTCTGATGACTTTAATTGGAAAACTACATGTTTCTACCCTGCATGCCTTGTCCAACATGCCTAGTAATGAAAGATGATGACAGGGATCAAGGCTATTTAAAGATAATGATGCCATTTCGTCTGTTTAACAGCCCCTTCAACTGTCAGAAAAGCCTATAGACAGGTGGCCTTTTAATTCCGGACTTGTCCGAGCTAACGAGAGACACCGGAACCCTCGTCTAAGAAGGTCATTAACGTAAACTTACAAACTATTTCTTCCCAAAAATAAGGAGAGCGATTGTATTTCTCACTAAAGCCCCTTTTCTCTTGTTTCTCAGTAAGGAAAACTTATTCACTTTAAATACTGCGATCAACTATTTCATTTAAAAAAAAAAAAAAAAAAAAAAAAAAAGAGTTCTAAAGAGTTCATGTGAAAGTGTAAACGACGTGCAAGACTTTCACCGGTCACGCTCTCACCGTTTTATATCCCTCTAAAGTACTTTTCATAATTCCTCGACAATATCTAGTCTGGATCAAAGCACATTTTAACAGAGAGCGAATGCTACACGGACTTAAGCCTCAGCTGACACGCCTGTCTCTGCCCAGGCTCGGGTCTATGATGTGCTAATTCCTGACATGTGAATATAACCGCTGTCATACGTCAGAGAAATGTCCTGTTATGTTCTTTATAGGAAAGCTGCAGGTAGGTATTAATATCTGCTGAAAGAAGAGAGTGTATGCAGGGATTTTATATAAAAAAAAATAATAAAAAATAAATAAAACCAGGAATTAAGAAGCTGAGGTATGTTATATGCAAATAGTTAAATGGTAAAGTTTTTCCTAACATTTATTTAATTGATACTTATAAATTGAAAAACTTTCTGACTTTATCACTACACTTAAGAATTTTTGCTGGATTTTTTTTTCATATAGCCACATGAATATTTATCTGAATATTCAGAGTTGGTTTACACATGCAGCTGGTTTTCTGATACAGATTATTAAATGCATTTTTAACAGAATTATGAGTAGCAGACTACCAAACAGACACAAGGCTGAAAGGGAAGGGAAAGTAAAAGCTGCTAACCGTCATCTTTCAGGACAGATCATATGCTTTTATTTATTCTTTACACGGAATTACACTGTTGTTCATTGTCCGGAAAAATCAGTGAAAAAGCAAATAGCATCGAGTCATAATCGATTTAAATACAGGTGAAACATTAAAACGCAGATGCTGTGATTTTCAATAAAGACTCCAGAACTAATAGGAAATGGCTTCTGTTGCCAGACAGCTGCCTGCTCCCCTAGCAACAAGAGTCTCTGAAATGAACTTAGGTCATGGCCACTGGTGGGAGGTTCCTTCACCACCTTTGTTTCCCAGCATGCACCACTAACAGCCCATGACCCTTCAAGATGGCCGCCAGGGGAGTTAAAACACTTTTATATAAAGGAGTCAGTTGAGACATGCTGGAGTCCTGTGACTTCACTGCCTTTTGGTCTGGAGTTTTCCTGCGTTCACTGCTGAGACGGAGCTTGTGGGAAAACAAAAGCCGTCAAGACATGCTGTGTGTTTCTTTTGGGGAAAAAAAAAAAATAATAAAAAATAAAAAATCCCCCCCTTCCCCTGCTCTTCAACAAGGCCCTCACCTTGGTTAAACTGAATAAGGAGCCTACCAAATGCTGTAAATTTAATGTACAAGATAATATGCTAGTGTAGATTTTCATGTCATTACATTTTTGGTGTTGGATCTGCTGACTAAGGGAGTAAAAAGAAATTAATAATTTGCATAAATACAGTACATACATCTGTATATGTACTGTATTTCTCAGTAAATAGAGTATCTTTCTTAATCTGGATTTCGAAAACTAAATGTAGCATGTGAAAAAATAAGGCAGATGCCCTCGGTATGTGTTGTAATATGCTTTAACAGCCAGATAAACACTTTCCTGACAACAAGACTCAGAAGGCAGTTTTCCCTTTTTGGGGAAATTTTGAAACTAATCTACAATAACATGTAATAAATGTTGATTTTTGTGTCAAAATGTCAGTTACTGAACTAATTATCACAACAGCATACTAGAAAAAATTAATCACCCCAAAAATAACGTTTTTAGGGATCTATTCACTAGTCTAAACATTTTACTTATGTAGAACAGAACAATAGCTACACAAATGATTAAATAAGATACTGTTTTTTTCAAGAAATCATAGCGTAGCTATGTAACTAGTCCTGTATGTATTAACTGCAGCTCGAGTAATTCATTCGTATGTAATAATTTTTAACAAAATAAATGGCAAGCAAACGATTTGGAAAACATGCCAGAAACCAACAGGATCTCACCTTATATACGTAGTCTACATTTAAGTGCTTGTAATTAAAAAGACTATAGCCGCTATGAAATAAATTTTTAATTTAACTTAAAAAAAAAAAAAGACAAGCCTATAAAATCCAACAATCCACCGCAAAATAAAATAAAATAAAATAAAATAAAATAAAATAAATAAATAAAGTCAACCCTCACTACGTTTACTTACAGGAAATGACGTCAAAACGGTAGCCGAACTCTCAACAGCAACAAACTTAAGTAGCTTGTAATCATTGTTGTTAGATCTCACGTTAGCAATTTTTCTGAATTTGAAAAAAAAAAATCACTAGATATGTTGTAAAGATAATAATAAAAATAATAACAATAATAAAAATAACGCCACAATAATGCCGTTCCTAAACGCCGGCAGCGACGCCGGAAATTGAGTCTTCATTAATCCAATGTGTAGTGAACGAGGGTCCATGCATTGTATGAAGCTGTGTACATGATATACTGACTCACCATCTAGGGCACTAGGAAGCTGTTTGAGACTCATCCGATTTTGGTTCAACAGCACTTTTAATTGGCTCGTAAATGGGACTCGTTTAATTGACATTCACCTGTAGATAATTATAGTAAGATTGGTCAGTTGAGCGCTTAAATAAATAAATGAATGAATAGTATTTGGTGCTACAATACTAGACGCTTTAAAAGCTCCCTGCCTGTTTCTGTAACTAATGATCCGATCTTTTAAGTCTGTACTCTATTAGCTGTAGTATGTGCTGGTATAAAAAAAGGTATGATTACAAGCAGGAATTTCCCACATTTATTTCATTTGAGTTTCCACTGGCTGAGTTAAAGCAGCGACCTTTTTGAATAAAAAGACGTTTTGGCTTAAAAGCATGTGATTGTCTAAAGAAGCAGAATCTGTTTGTGTGATTAGCATTAAATGGTGTCTTGTGTTTTTCCAGTGTAAGCTACATTCCTGCTTGTTACAGAGTCCGCACATTAGCGACGCTTAGGTTGAGCTTGTACTTGTTGCAGTTATTGAAACTGGATTGATTAGCATATAGCTCTGGGAACAAACGAATAAAAGACAAACTAAATGTAATGTGTGTGTGTGTGTGAGAGAGAGAGAGAGAGAGAGAATAAGGGATTGTTCTGAAGAAGAGCAGGTGGCCTGAGAGGTCATAGAAAGAGCGATGAGGTTTTTTTTTTTTTAACTCCAGAACTTGTTAGCCTTTTGCTAACTCTCGCAAAGCTCTTTCTCCACTTCCGGCTATTCCAGAGTGCCGTCATTATCAGTAAAGTGCTTTCAGATCCCCTCCTCCTCAACACCAGGATGTCTTCAGCATGCTAATCCCATCAGATAGTCGTCCGTCTGTCTTCTGTCGCTCTCTCATGCCTGCCGTGTTTTCAGCAGCTGGAAAAGCATTCCTGACTCCTGCTCTCACAACAGGGCCTGGTCTTTCCTCCGCATAGCAATTTACACTAAAACTAGACCGCATTGTTTCAGCTTATCACTTTCCTGTGCTTTTAATTAGAACCTAGTTATTAATACTCCCCCTGTTTTATTCTCTGTATGCTACCTAGTTTCAAGGTAATGACAAGCTCCTTCTCTGTCCTCATCACATTCCATTATATACTGCTCTAGTTTATGTCAGTGTGTGATTTTTTTTTCCTCTCCTTTTTTGTTTAAAGGTCACCTGTGTTCACGGACAGGTGGCATTTACATCGAGGTCTCCGGGCGTGAGCAACGATTCAACACCTTGAAGGTTTCATAATTGTACATTTCATAAATGTGTCCTTTTTTTTGGCTTGCTCAGCATCTAATTTAGCCAAAACGACAACGCAATCAGTCATCGTGCTCAAAACTCTGGAGAACTGTTACTCAAGCGGAGAGAATGTGATTAGGAAAGGTTGTGGTTCAGTGAAGAGAGAGTTATTCTGTACAGAAAAGTCAAATCAGGCCTATAGAATGTACCCAATAAGTTATCATCCGAATGCAGGTTTATTTTCTTCTGATAGAGCTGGGCTTGCTGGAATAGTGGATTTAGGGATGCTTTTAGAACTGTGGGAGTATTTTGTATTTTTCTATGATTATGTGATAAAAGATGCATGATTTATTCATTTACGATCAATTCCATGTTTCTTTTGCTTTCTCACTTTTGTTTTATCTTTTTTTTTCATGAGCAAAAGAAGGTTAAGGGCCTTCACTAGGGCATTCAAACCTTCAGATCAGTGGTCCAACACCTCAACCACTAAGCTATCAAATAGCTAGAAGTTAGATTTTTTGACAATATTTATATAAATTCAGAGAAGCTTATATGTTTGTTGAAAGGTAAACATTTGTTCTTTTTTTTTTTTAGATGCAGCATTACACATTCATACAAACTACTCAATGTAAAAACCTGACCTGAAAACAAAGTTGTTGACTTTAACAGATGTTATTTAACTATTAAATATTAACCACTTTACAAAAACATCAATAAAACGACCATCCAGGCTTAAAAAACATGTAAGCAATGTTTTTTATTTCTTTATCCGGCTTCAGCACGGAAACCAGTGATTAATTCTGGGAGGCTTTGAAAGTTTCTACCGATTCAGCACATTGACTGTTTAATGAAGTGAGGATAGCAGTGAAAACAGACACGAGTGTTCACGATGTTTTGTCCTCTCGTTATTTATTCTTCAACTAAGTGGTGTTGTATTTATCCTTTACTTGTTAAATACTAAAATCTATTACACCGTCTCGCTGTCCTGTGTGTTTCTTGTCCAGCTCTCGTCTCACACCGCTGTGTACTCGCACTTGATGTGATCTTGTTTTAATCAGGTGCAACTTCATTTTAGAGAAATAAATTTTTTTATTCCCAGTATTTACAAGCAAGAAAGTAAGTAAAGTAAGACGGAAACAGTTAGAAAAAGTCTGAAGCGCTTCACATACAGTATCACCGTCAAAAACTTTCGAAGGTCTTGTAAAAACCGGAAGGAGTGTCTTTACGCTTCTGCTACATAGGGGGCAGTGTATACAAAGACAAAGCCAATCTGAATAAAAGAAAAAATTCTCGGTTTTACAAGGGTCTGATGAGAAAAAAAAAAAACATTTTTGTAATTTTTCACAGTGTTTTGAATAACTAGAGCTTTTCTTTTTATGTGAAAGGTTTTAAGAGACGATACGTTACTAACTACAGCAAACTTCATAGTTAAACACTACATATGGACCTGTGTGTGTGTGTGTGTGTATACAGACCATGATTAATTTTTTGCTGCTCTTATTGACAGTAAAATGTCTGATACGTCGAAAAACAAAAAAAAAATAATAAACATGAATCTTACAATGCTCACCTCATTCAGCACAATTTAAAGATTTTGTCTCTGTGTGTGTTTGTTTAAAGCTTTTTCATCCTCCATAAGATATTGTTGGTGCCCGAAGGTAGAACACTTCCACATCGTGGTTGCGAACAATGTGTTAATTACACTCAGCTTGTCTTTTCTCGCTCAACTGAACAAAATCTGATCTGTAAGAAAGATTGGGTCTAATCTGTTGTCGGCTTTGTCTGCTGTTTCAGGACATTAGGGTGGTTTGTAGCTTCAGGGATGATCAAGGTATCAGGGTAGAGAGGCTGCTTAACATAGCCTAACAGACCAGATACAAATATCTAGAACCTATTATAACGAGGAATTCAAATATTAGGTGCTAAAACATTTGTGTCTGTGAAGTGTGTAAGTGCTTCCTGATTACTCAGATCTCATCAAATCCTGAATAATTATTAGACTGGTGCTTATTGTTTACCTGGATGATTTTTTTTCCCTCCATAAACACCGCCTAATTTAATAAATAAAATCAGAAATTTCTCTGCCTCTGTATTTCTTGTTGGGTGTGTGTATGTGTGTGTGTGTGTGTGTGTATGTGTGTGTGTGTGTGTGTGTGTATACGTGATAAGACAGAAAGGTTCTGGCAGTCTCTCTGCAACTCAGAAAAGAGCAAAGTCTCTGTTCCAGGACGAAAATAGCACTTAATAATGAAAGATTTATGTTGAGTAAGCTCGCAATTACATGCTGCAGTAGACAATTAGGTGCCTCCCTAACACAACTCACAGCTCATATCACTCCCCTCTCTCTCCCTCTCTCTCTCTCTCTCTCTCTCTCTCTCTCTCATGCACACCCACACATACATAAATATATTTTAACACTACATTTTATTGCAATAAAATGGATAATAAAAAGTAATGCATTAAAGTGGGGGCACCTGTCAGATGATAGAGAGATGGATGGATAGATGGACATAGATAGATAAGTGGATGGATGGAAGAATGGGTAAAGCTATTATAGATTACATAGATAGATAGATAGATAGATAGATAGATAGATAGTTGGCTGGATGGGTTGATGAATGGATGCATGGATAGATAGTTGGTTGGATGAAGACTGATGGATGGATAGGTTGTGTATGGATAAATGTTACAGATGCATGGACCAGGGAATGAATTGACAGATATACAGGTAAGTAGTGGAAGGACATATTTTGAGGTGAAAAAAGATGAAAAGAAAAAGAAAAATGAATGGAAAGATTGTAAGTTTGGTATTAATACATGGGTTTTGTATACTGGATGTGTGAAATGATATCAGGTAGAAGAGAGATTGGCTGGATGAATGGATGGATTATAAATGAATGGATAGAACAAGATTGATAGAGCGATGGATTCATGACCTATGGACAGATAGGTGGATAAACAGATGAATGGATTGATAATAAGTGAATGGGTCTTACACAATCGGTAGGTGGAAGTATATTTTTTATCCCATCTATTGTGGGATAGGTGAAAGATTCAACCACAGATGGAAGAATGTTAGAGATCCATCAACAGATAATGGATAATACAGATAATAGATGAGTGTTAGATAGAGAGGTGGAAGGATGGATGGATGGATGGATGAATAACTGAACAGTCAGATGATTCATAGACAATTGTTAATAATTTGGTGAAAATTGGACTGATGTCCACAGTTAATTAGTACATTTGATGGTTGGATGGATGAACAGATGGATAGTCAGATAATACCTATGAAAGATGGGAGTCTATTAGATGATGGAATATGAGATGGATGATGAAGAGATAGATGAACAGTTGATCATAAATGATAGACTGATGAAGTTTGGGTGATGGAAGGAGAGGTGAGGGGTGGATAGATGGATGTCTAATGGATAGATGACTGTTTTATTATGGAGTAAGTAAACCAGAGAAATATGAAGTATGTTTCTGGTATAAAATGCTGATTAGTGATCACTCTGATTCTTAGGTCTTGATCTTCACTCTCTCCCCACTTACTCACTTCCCCCCAGTTTGGAAAGATTGATGGTAAGCTGAGCAGGCCATTATGAACACTTATTACCTCTGCCCCTCCATCTCATCCCTCCCTCCCCCCATTGCAGACCTGTTACTCAGCCTGTACCTGCCTGTGTGGATGACGATACAACACGTCGGATTCCCTGACAGCTCAATAGGCTGCTTATCCTCGCGGCTCTCAGCTTACAGCTGGTAATTACACACAATCATGGGGGATCAGGTCTGTCTGCACGATTGGTCCAGCCTAGCATCTGGTGTCCGATACTGCAGCCGTGCTACACCTATCTCCACTAGTACTCACCCATATGGTGGCAGGAGAACTGAGGGGCTCTGTATGTGTGTGTGAGACAACAGGTGGAGCAGAACGAGATAATGTCACCATTCAGATGCCACGTACCTACACTGAGTGAAGAACTGAAGACAGCTATTATAGTTTGAGTTTTAGTCACTTTTGTTCTAGGGGAAGATAGAAAGTGGTATTTTTTTTAATCTTGTGCGAGTGTTTCACATATCACTCTACTGGAGATTCTACTTACATTTATCTAATTTATACACATGAGCAGTTGAGTGTTAAGGACCTTGCTCGAGGGCCCAGGAGTAGCAGTTTGACAGGGGTAGGAGTTGAACTCACTGTCCAATAGTAAATCCAGCATCTTAACCTACCTTTACCAGGGGAAGTGGTGGCTCAAGTGGTTTAAGGCTCTGGGTTGTTGTTCGGACTATCAGGGTTCAAGCCCCAGCACTACCAAGCTGCCACTGTTGGGCCCTTGAGCAAGGACCTTAATCCTGCACTCTGGCCCCAACCTCCAAAGTGGAGCTCTCTTACTCAGGATGGTGTGATCTGGCCTAAATACTGATAAAACCCTGCAGATGATTATTTTCAGCACTTTACTACCACAACCTGAAGTGATTATTGTTGATCTGTTCTCTGAGTAGGGAAAAAAAACAAAGACAAAAAGACACTCCCTCAACCTGGACTTCCAGTTCAAAAACTCTCAGTGGTTTCATGAAGCCTGAGTTTAGTACAGTATGACATCAAATCAACATGACTGCCTACAGCATCAACATAAGTAAAGCAAAGTAGAATTTTTTAACTTTTTTTTTTGATTTTCCAACATTTCCTCCCAAACTTTTATCCATTTCTAGTTACATTTAATGTTGTGGAAGGTTCTTAAGCCCGATTATCATTTACAGTATAAGGAAAGTCACCTGTTTTTCATCTTTCTCATAGTGGAATCCTTATGTACTAACAGTGGAGACTCCTTTCATAAAAGGTGAATAAATATTTGATGACGGAAGGCTTCACATAAATTGTTTATTATTTGCTTTGAATTAAACAGAACATTCGCTAAAACGTAATTCCGACAAGTCCCGGCGTTTGAGCTGTCCAGTGCATTAACATAAATGCTGCGATATGAAATACAGTCCTAGCTCCTGATAGAGAAAAATAATCAATTCCTTCTGACCAATCAGAAGCGAGAATTCAAGAGTACAGTGATATGTTAACTGTAATAATCCTGAGCCTGGGCTGAAGAATCAGACGTGGGGATCGATATCTGTAGAGGGCATTGGAGTATATTCGGAATAGATGAGATGGAATTTTTACATAGTTAACCACAACACACAGACACACTCGCTCTCTCTCTCTCTCTCTCTCTCTCTCTATCTATCTATCTATCTGTGTGTGTGTGTGTAGATTTGATTTCGAAATGGCAGTAAAAGGAATGAAGGGATGACAAACCGACCAAATCCTGGCCCTAATTACAGGAAAGGGAGTGTAATGGACTCAAATATTGTCACTTCATCAACCACAGAGCACATTTAACCTACACACACATACACACACCACACACAAGGTGGAGAGCGACTCAGGGCTGAACTGAGTAACCACAGCAAATGTGTGTTTAAAGATAGTCACCTAGATATCCACCAGTCATTCTGTCTGTTCTCGCTGCCATCAGTTTCTCCTGTATATGTGTGTGTAAACATGTTAATCAGAGTCAGCAGTCTGTGGTCAGGCCACTCCCTGCATCCAGGCTTCACACTCCTCAGTCATCTCATTACAGAATGTTGAGACAACAAGCCAGACACACACACACACACACACACAAACCACATACACAGCATCACATCACATGTCCTCAGTCGTCTCTGTCTCCCTGTGCGTCTCTTACACACACCAGTCCGGCGACGCAGCGTGTCTCTTTCCTACATCAGCTTCACATGCCGGGTCTGGTCCAAAAAATTATCTCAGAATGATTTTAAATGAAAGCCTGGAATATTCCAAGTGCATGTAATGTCAAACATTTGCGATCATTAAGTCGTATTTTCTCCCCGACTCTATAAAACTCGCCCGAAGCAGAGCGTGTAATGACGGTTTGTAGTCATTTTAATGGGCTGTTTATTGAAAATCAGAGTTCTCTGACTTTACTCTGATGTGAAATTAAATATGTTTTTGTTTTCAGCGCACATTTCGGTACACTTCATCAGCTAGTCATTCATCTTCCTTCTCGAGATAAGTCACCAGTGTTAAACGAGGAATGGCTGCCATGGCGTTTTTTTGGTGTAGTTATCAAAAATAAAGCTTTATTTATCATAAGAAATGTTTATAAATGAGAACTAAAAGAATGTGGATATTAAGAATGCAACTAAAAATGTTTTAAGATATCTATGGCATCAATATCAATTTTACAAGGTGCCTTTTTTATACTTGGTGTCCAATTACTAACTAATTTTTTATTATTTTTTTTTAAATAAATTGAAGTTATCCATCAGCATTACCTAAGGCATACAGACATTAAGGACAATTCTAATGATTTCATTAACACTTACTTCATATTAATTGTTAAAAATGAATGAATTTTCAATCAAATCTCGTGTCACATGGGTGTAATTAAAAAGTGGCAACCAATTTCAGTCAATATTAGAAAATTGTTGAAAAATAAAGAAACAAAAAAGGAGAAAATGAGAGACGTTTCTTCTTCCACCTGATCTTCAGGAAATCCAGATGATGCAGCTTTCTGTTGAAAATGCAGCTTGTAGGATCAAAATATAATCTTTTTATAACTTGTATTTTACAACTCAAGTTAATGTTCATGAAATGTTCAACTGATTCACATGTTAATGCTGGGGAAAAAGGTCTGCTTAACATTTTTATTCGAATATCAGTGATTATAAATTAGGTTGCCTTTTTTTTAAAGTGATTTATGTACAGTAAAACATGTACATACTTAAAATGTTTTCTACTTTTATTTTACATCAAATATATATTTGTAAATGTAATATCTGGAGGACTCAGTGGCCCAAACTCTAAACAGTCATCTTATTTTGTGTCATTTGTGTGTTAGTAAGTCATTCATTCATATGGTGAGTTCAAAAAAATTCAAATCTGTCACAAGTCTCAGTCTGGTGTAGATTATCTCAATGTGTCCGTCCACACACTACCTGGAATTCCTCCATCCTGATCAGGCTTGGCTGGGAGTTTTTAAAGCCTCGTATATTCCTTAGTTTATTACATCATAAAGCGGGAAACCTTTAAGGTATTACTGGGACTCTGAAATTTCAGAAAGGTTCGTGATTGTGGTTCAAGCGTGCGGCATATGAAACAGGTCCAAGTGTCCTGCGAGAGCTTTAGCAGTTTGTCTCTGGTGGCTTCAGTTGTTGAAGACTGAAGCTTGGAGTAAACTTTTTAAAACCTCACCAGACTTTCAACTACGCATATTAAAGTCCAATTTTTCCAGCCCACATTTCTAAATTCCCTGTATTCTCTTTTGAGACAACACGGTTACCGCTTTGAGACGGTCTAATGCAACGCAATGAAAATGCAGACCGGTGTGAAAACAGAAGGGCTTTGAGAAGGCTCGTTTCTTTCGCTCGGAGAAGAAGGGCGGATGCTCGTAGCCTGAGAAACTGGCAGTCTTGGCTGCACCTCAGAGACAGCGTTATTGTGGTGGAGCCGCTGATCTCACTGGATGGTGTGTACCGCAGATCGTAACGGTCTCGCAATACCACCGCATTCATGGTGGCCCACTCGTGGATCTTTAAAGCAATTTTATCTGATGTTTCACAACATCTTTGAGGACATCTGAGTAAGATTGGCCAAGTAGGCTCACTCAGGACACCAGGGTTCTTAACCTAGAACAAAATGAGAAAATAACATTGTAAATTCGGGTACCTCTTACGTAGACCTAATGAAATAAAATACTAAATTTGAAAAGCTCTTGTACTCAGAAACACTGTCTATTCACACATATTTTTGTCTCTATCTCTGTGAGGACCTTCCTACTGACAGCTAATGGATACTATGCAACTCTTAAACTCAACCTTTACCTTGCAACTTGTGTTTTTCAAAAGGAAACCATTCAGATTTCCCTACAAGTTATTCCTCTTCTTGAAAGAGTGGCATCAAGAACAATGATGAGTAACATCCAGTCTCCAGTCAATGATGAGCAACATCCAGCAACATCCAGGATTTTCTCAGAAGTGAGAAAATCCTGAATATATCTCTTTCTCTGAGAGACCAAAAGCAAAATGGAAGCTCATTATTACAGCTTCTGTACAAAATTCTTGAGAATCTCATTCCCAAATGACTCCTTGTGACACATCGTATTAAAGCAGTCATGTTTCTTTGCTCTGTATCTATTGATGAGTAATCGTTCGTCCATGGTTTTCTTGTGGGTCCATGTTTTTCTTGGATTTGAGGGTCAGGCATGTTCCATCAGGGTTCTCTCCAGGTGCTGTGTGATCTACTCGTGTTGTATGCACGTGGTTGTGTTGTAAGTCACAATGTTAAATGGGTTGCGTTGTGGGCGCTTTGTTCATCCCAGCCTCTAGGGGGAAACCTAGCACATGTGTTTCTAAATAAAAAAGGAAGTAGTAGTGTGAGAAGTAAGTTCATTTGTAGCTACCACGTGGTCACATGCTGTTTGCCTCACTAATCCTGACTGAGATACTGTGTGTTTGTTGCTCAACCGTATGTTTAATGCTTTGTTTCATTTACCTGCTTGCATATTTTGTGCGTTATGTTAAATTTTCTTTTATAGAGGATTTTCTTTTTGATTTTGCTTGTATAACCTGCTCATACACTCATGTAGGCCTGTTGCGTGACAAACAAACGGCACGCCATGAGGTCACAGCAAACGTCTCTTAAATCCTAGCCTTCACGTGGCGCACCGGAAATGGGGTAATGCTAGGCAGAGGCGCAGTGGTAGGATGCCAATACAGCCACTTGTATAACCTTGGATCAAAGGTGCAATTAAAATGGGGCCCAACCTCTTTTAAAGAGACAGGCCATCCTGCTGCAGTAGGATAAGAAAAGAAGATGGATAGGTGGATGGATGGATGGATGGATGAGGCAATTTGAAATTTACAACATTTGGTAGTTTGAAGGTGGCGATTCATTTGAAAGTTGGCAATTTACTGCAGACACAATTCCAACTCATCTGCAAGCAAACCTTTTAACAAACCTCCAAACCCCGAACCAGCTTTCTCCCTACAGGTGGGATGTTGCATATCCTTCTTTGCTTCTTCGTAATGCCTCGATCATGGTTGTGAGACTGAAGCCTGGTTGTTTTTCCATCTTGGCAGAGACTCATGGTGCTCCAGCAGAGAGTAATTTGCTTTGTCTCAGCTCGGCGGGACTTGTGGTGCTGCAGCTCATGGCCTTCTAAGCACTTCCACATGTGCTGGCACTGTGAATCTGATGAGGGCTGATGCCAGGGCTGGGCACGCCCCACAACTTGGCCATTTCTCCCTGAAGCTTAAGATCTCCAGCACCCTGTACTTTCCAAAAACACCACAGCAATGTGGACCACTTTGCTGGTACCCCTTTCTTTGTAGACAAGATATTACATATTTCATACTGTATTACATACTGTAAATCTATGGGTTTAACAAAATATATATAACACTATAGTGTATACCATATATGGCTAAATATCATTAGTTAATCTGCACAGTCATTTCTAAATTTACTGAGGCATTTAGAAGGGGTCCTTAGCTAATTTTGCATTTTCCCTCCGGATCGTGTCATTGCTTGAGACATGATCCAAATAGTCATGGCATCATCTAGAATCTTGCCTCACACTATTGCCATAAAACAAGGCATGAAATATTGATTCGGCCCTTTGCTCTGGGCAAAGAGAATCCCAGCACTGATCTCTGTCCAACAAGCTAAAAACTAGCCTGCCTCTGTCCATACTTCCCTCCTGTCTCATAAATACTCTATGGTCGACTGCCAACAGGCCAGGGATTGAGATTTCATTTCAGCAGGCTGAATGATGCCCAAACTGCCAATGCTAATTCCCAGCATGGTCACACAGACTACAACCTGAACAGTTCTACAGTGTAGATGTACAGACTTGGCTCTGGACCTGTACAATCTACAGCTAATGTAAAAAAAGTTTGACATCGGTACAAGATTTTGGGGTAATTATGCTAATACAGAGCACATAGTTGTGCATGACTCACATAGTGATCTTAAAGACCTATTTCTTGTCCCAGCATGGTGCTTGAACTTGGTTTCCACTTGGCTAAAACATGGCATAAACAGGCTCAAAGCTCAAAACAGGAATAAACTCAAGTTCCAGAACCATCCCTCTCTAATGGTCCTGTCCAAAATTCTAAGCCATGATGCTTACATGGGGCTCAACCAGTTGTTTCTGCAGTCACATAGTGATACTTTGGAAGTTAGCTAATGATTCTGGATAAACAGATTACACTCTGAATAAATTCCACAGTGTAGGATCTGGCCACAGTTTGACTTAGACAAGCTGGTGCTCCGAACTTTGACATCGGGACCAGATGTTTGGGTAATTATGCTAATAGCTAACCTTAATAACTAACACATAGTCGCACATTGTTTGACTAAAACTCGTTTTAAACAGGAACTCAAGATCACTTAACCTTTCCTGTTTAGATAGCCATGATTCTTACACATCTCACTGATTTGATACTACGGTTACACAGTGATATACTGGAAGCTAGCTAAGTATGATTTTCCAATTATAGCAAGAACACGCTGGTGGTTAGAACCAACAAATTGATGGATAACCCTGTACTGCTCACGCAGTGTTCTCAAAGTCCCATTTCTCATGGTCTAATCGTAAATGAAAGGTCCAAAGCTTACTTATGCATGACTGCATGTTACTATGGTTACATAATCATACATTGGGAGCTAGGTAATTACTCTTGTTAGCATGATGTATAGTTTTCTTCAGGATTTGTACGGTGAATAGCCAGTTCAGACCAATCACAGAAATATTTGAACATGTGACTATCATCAATGTTCCACAAAAAGCAATGTTCAGTACTTATGTTATCACTTCTTGCATACATACTTGTGTTCTAACATGTGGAATCATGCAAGATTTTATGATCCCAATCTCCTGTTCTCTTGAACGTAATTATCATTAGCCCATCATTATATACAGCTTGATTATCAACAGCGGTTCAATACACTGGAGTTCAGCATGGTGCAGTGGGTACATCTGCGCCGAGTCTGTCTCTCCTGTTTTTTCTGCCTCATTAGCCTTAAGACTAGGACTATCCAGCAGAGATGAGGATCTGGACAGGATCTGGGACTTACCGTACTTTACAGCTAAACAGCTCAAAAACACACAAAGAACACATGGCTGAGCAAACACCATAGACCAGTGCTCATTGTCTGGTGGACCAGCTGAGAACCTGGTATTTCATTACACCAGTGGACTATTTGGGAAACCTTCTGTAAAAGAGCAGATATTTGATTAGATTAAATTTTTAAATACAACCCATTATGGCTTCCGTAGCTGTTCCTCTGTTGCGTCCTTTGTGGAAGGTTTTGTCCAAAAAAGAAATTTAGGAGAAAGAAATGCACATACCAAGAGCATCATGTACATGTATCGAAAATATTCCTAGAGGCATGTGTTTCAGAGGAAACTGGAGAACCCAGAGGAGGCCAACACAGACATATGGAGAACATGTAAAACTCTGAACTACAGTATAAGGCATTCCAATGGTGTATATTTTGATACTCTACAGGGAACACAGTGGTTTAGTGGTTAGCACGTTTGCCTCACATCTCCGGGGTTCAGGGATTGCTTCTCATTTTCTCCATGTTCTTCAAGAGTTTTCTCTGGGTTCTCCAGTTTTCTCCCCAAGTCCAAAATCATGCATTGTAGGATGACCGCCATATCTAAATAGTCTATAGCTCGTGATTGTGCCCTGCGATGGATTGCCACCCACCCCAGGGTGTCCACCATTTTGGGATAGACACCAGTCTTGTGGTACCCTGTGTAGGTATATGGGTGGATCTGCTATACATCTAAAACCATTCATAAAGTATAACCCCACTTTGCAACTCTAATGTCCATGAGAACATTACCGTTGATATGCCGACAGTAGAAAACCCCCACTGTTTTTTGAAGGTATAATTGGAGAAATTGTAGCAATACTCTACATGTGGTAAAGAAGTTACATATAAAAGCAGCTGGAGTTCTGTTCCCAGGTAATGGCAGACACTGCTTGTCCATCCTCAGACAGCACTCGTGGCTCATAAAAATTGTGCTGAGCAGCCGAGTGAAGAACGTCCCACTACATCAAATGGCATACATGAGAAGTGCTGTTCTTGGTATGGAAATCAATAGAATTTTTGTGTTATTGACACAGTCTGCTGGCTCCGCTTCAAGGTAATGGACCTTAAAGTCTCCATCTGTCTGTTAAAAACATCTTCGTCCCTGCAGGATATCTCAGTCTAAAAGAAAAGCTTGGTGGCACCAGGAAGTCAGCGATAAACAGATGCAGGCAAATAAAGGGTTAAGAGTTGGCGCAAATGGATTCTCCATCTATAGGGAAATGTCACTCACTGCTTGGTTTGTTTGTGCTCCACAAAATGCTTTATGAAACACTATTAAATTTCCATTCTATTATTTCACAAAGATTTCTTTCTTTTTAGACAGAATCTGTTTTTCTCTTTAACCTTCTCTCCACTTACTTCGTACTGATCGTTACCTTTTAACCCTGCCACATGAAGGTCTGATAATCACATGAATGAACGGATATATGGCCATTCCTAATAAATTGGCCATGTTTCGGCGTATGAAAGTTTATTGGAAATTTATTCTTATTTAGCGTTTTTAGCTAGCTGGACATAAGAGAGAAAATACACTTCCATTAATGACTAGTGCAGCTCCACTGATTGAATTAAGCATCAATGTACACAACTTATGAATATTCAAATATCCAAATATATTAAAATTAGGAGGAGGGTACATCAGTAACATTTAGGCCCCCTAATTAGAAATAACTTGGACCAAACAAATATAGCTCCATAGAAATGCCAGTTGTTATGCCAAATTATCTAATAATACACATATTCTTTACTTGAAAACTTTTATTTATTGCCTTTTATGCAAATATTCCCATGTTTGGTCATCAAGACACACCCACTCCAACCTTTCCATATAAGGATCAAAGATCCAAATACCTTTTTATGTATAAGGACTCTGTGGTTTGTGATACGGTTGCTATTCTAATAAAGTCGGACCGTTTTCATGAAATGGGAGGTGAGACTGACGGCTCAGGTGTGAAGGAGTTTGTTCAGACCGTACCTCGAGTCTGAACTTCTGCACTTCACTCAATCACAGAGCCTCTGGTGGTCTCCCATTTTCTCTCCTTAAACTCTCATTATCCCATCACCTAACACTCCCTGTGAGAAAAGGCAGTGCGCTCGGGGCCTCCGCATACCGTATCAGAGCAGCATGGCTTCTCCTGAACCTAACCTCACATGAAATATCTCATGATGGCCAAATTTGTGTCAATGTCTGTACGAGTCATCTCCTTAAGCTGAGCCTTCAGCTCCTGGCTCTGCTTCAGTAATGGATGATTTATATCTTATCGGGGCTTGTAATGGAGAAGAAGCACTTTAGCAGGAGCTGGGCTATTTATCTAAAGGGATTCTTTTTTGTTCCTGAGCCACAGAGAGAGAGAAGGAGAGCGAAAGCAAGCATGGGGAGACATTGCGGTCAACTGAACAGCAAGTCAAAGATAGAAAAACATGTTTCTCTGATTAGTAAAGCAAAAAAAAAAAAAAGTGTGTGTTCAAACCATCCTAATATTTTCAGTCAAAAGCAAAAGATATTCAGATATTTACTTTTAATAATCTAAACATAACATCATGTATGTGATTTAATTCAAATCTGATCTCATATCTAGCACCTCAGAAAGTTGTGTATGTTCCTTGGTATGTTCCTCTTGCAGAACCTCCAAAGATGGTTCTGATTTTGGAAAATGGTTCCAAGCAGCAGATTAGGATGCTACCACACAGCACCAGGGTTCAGTCACAGGTTCCTGCTGGGTTCTCTGGTTTTCTCCCACCTTAAAAACATAACGTCAGTCAGATCAGTTTGCGACTCAAGCTCGATTGTTGCGAATGTCTACAGTATGTAATGTGGTGTCTATGTACAAAACCCTGGCATTCCATCCAGGGTGGATTCCCACCTCACAGCATGTGTTTTCCCAGGAGGAATTTTGCACCAGAATAAAGCTCTTAATGATGATGAATGAATGAGGAAAAAACTTCTGAAATGTTCCTTGCCAGAAAACAAATCCAGCATTGTCCCAGAATGCCTAAATATTAGGACAAACCCACAACTTTAAAAAAAAAAAGGTTTGTGGGAAACTTTACGTTAAAGGTGGAAAGAGAAACAAACATCTCTTGAAGCTTTTCAGAGTAGATCCATTTTCCTGAGCATTTAGAAAATTGATAAAATAATGAAACGTTTTATCTTGTCATGGTATGATGATGTTGCTCTGTTGAAACACGATTCCACGTACAGTTTACTCCAAACGTTTTGCAACCATTTAGCTGTAAACTACGTAAATCCTCCAGACTCCCACTGAACACACTCCAACAATTCACGTGTTACACTCATTCATTTTAAATGTGTACAATAATATATTAGCAAATTTATTGGGAGACATTGAACTTTTTATTCCTGAACTTGTGTGTGTGTGTGTGTGTGTGTGTGTGTGTGTGCAGCACAGTGTTGTAGCTGGCCCATGTCCCTGGTGGTCAGAGTGTGTGTGTGTTGCTTGGCAGGAGGTGTTTCCTCAGAGCTGATCTGAGCCCAGTTCAGCTTTGCTCTTTGAGCACCAGTGTGTGTGTGTGTGTGTGTGTGTGTGTGTGTGTGTGTTTGTCTTTAGGCAATGCTTAAGTTCACAGATAATCCCTCTACATATGGGTTCTTCTTTACTTTAGTACAAAAAAAAAAAAAAACGTGTTCAGAGCAATGTGACCCGTTTTTATTTTTTCATGATGGCGTTTCAACATTTATTTAGAAACAGCTTGAAGCAAAAAATAATTTTTGGCCGAACAATTTTTTTTAATAATCAGCACATTCTCTCTGTGAATAACGTTGCTAGTAATAATCAGCATGCTTCATTCTGTGTTGTGGTTCAGATCAGCAGCACGTCCTCTCGTTTCATTTCCGCCACATGTGGCGTGCACACAGAGGCCCAAATCCTCCTGTCTGTCCTCAGGAAGCCCTTCCACCACCATCTCCTCCTCCTCCTCCTCCTCTTCTTCTTCTTCTTCATCTGTTTTTCAAAGGATGGTAGAATGCTGCAGCTGTGACCCACACGGAGTTTGATTAAAGCCCTCCCTTGGGTTCCTTATTGCGGTTCCTCTTAATGCCTACCGTGTGAACATCATGCTGCATGTGTACCTGATCCAGCTCTTCATCCCACGCCCAACAGATGCTTTTAACTCCTTCTTCCTTTCCTGTTTTCTTTTCTTTCAATGCTTTCTTCCTTCTTCGCTCTTAGGCAGATTAATCAATCGCTACTCCTTCTCTTTTTTTTTGGTTCCACTATGCCTTTTAAGTCTTCCTGTCATCTGTTCATCTCTCACAGTAGCAACAAACCCACACAGGATCGTTCTTTCATTCCAACTGACAGATTAATCAGAATAGAAAGCGTTCAAATGGACAAAAAAATAATATAAAATCATGGACGAACCTCAGAGTAAACATGAGAGAGTTGATGAATGTCTGTGGGGCTAAAATCTTCAAGCTATTCTGGTTTTATTACATGATCTTTAGAAATATATTTATAGAAACCATTTATTTTTTTCCACCAAATATTTCCATCTTCAAAGTAAATGTAGATCCCAAATTCATTTCTGCTCTCGGAGTGTTTATTCAGGAACATCTAAAAAATTTTGAAGGTGTTTTCTCCGACCACTAAAGACAAAAACAAACATATCACACTGAAAAGCCAGCAGAGTCCTGACTGATTTTAGATCAGACTCACAGACAGAAAAACATGAATTCTGCACTTCAATTCAAATCAATTCAGTTCAAACGTATTTGTTCAGCACTTTTAACAATAGACACTGTCTCAAAGCAGCTTTACAGAACATAAGAAATCTAGTACAGTTTAAAAAAGATTCATATTATAGAAAGGTACAAGATTAATATTAGACTTAGATTTAAGGTGACCGTGACGAGGAAGAAACCTTGAGAGGAACCAGACTCAAAAGTGAACCTCGTCCTCATTGAGGTGACACTGGAGGGTGTGATTATAAACTGTTATAAACACCAGAGAGTCTTATTATGAATAATGTTGTTTCTAGACTCAGATACAGTCTGATCATTGTGGATTGATTAAGAGGATGTTGTCCTGAAAGCAGGGGCGCCGCTAGCAATTTTGGGCCCTATGAAAGAACATGAGATTGGGGCCCCTACCACACCCAATCTACATC
>JAOTRN010000053.1:4463883-4477852 GCA_028566695.1 Bagroides melapterus
ACGGAATGACACGATACTACACGACATGATATGACATGATACGATACGACATGACACAATACTACACGACACGATACGATATGACATGACATGATACTACAGGACACGATACTACACGACACGATACTACACGACACGATACTACACGACACAATACGATACAACATGACACGATTCAATATGACACGATACGACACGGAATGACACGATACTACACGACATGATATGACATGATACGATACGACATGACACAATACTACACGACACGATACAATATGACATGACACGATACTACACGACACGATACTACACGACATGATACTACACGATACGATACGACATGACACGATACTACACGACATGATACTACACGACACGATACGATACGACATGACACGATACTACACGACATGATACAATATGACACGATACGATACGACATGACACGATACTACACGACACGACACGATACTACACGACATGATATGACACAATACGATACAATACGACATGACACGATACGATACTATACAACACGATACGATATAACGTTACGATACGACACGATACGACCTTCAGTGAACGTATGGTACGCAGCTTTAGCAATTTCACCTTAGGGTTACCATTGTTAATGTTTTTATAGCAGATTATTTACTGAACAAACTTTCTATTAGATCACATTAGCCAAATGTACTGTCATTTGTTAAATAATTAAATAAAATATTTAACAAATTACAGTATACCACCCCATACTGATCACTCCTGGGTAGGCTAAGTCATGGTTCGACTTGTGATATTCTCTAGTAACTGTTACATGAGCGGAAGGTATCTCCGTCGTAACTCTGGGACTAGATGTATATAGATCTACTGTATTAGTAATTAATCACTCTACAATATGTCAATGTGCAGGTGTTTGTATTTTCTTCTCTTTCTAAACTTTTCTAAAGCCTAAGGATGTGCTTTCATGGTTTTTCAAAGTCAGGTGAAGTCGTTCTCATATGTGCAGCTGAGCAGCTCCTGCAACCTGTTTAAAGGCGTCAGCAGATGGGAGTAATTGTGAGCCTGCTGGAAAACAAGCGCACCTCATTTAAGTTTTACTCTCCTAACGTCTGTTACTCAAATGCTTCAGGAAGCTCTTTTTTTTTTTTTTTAATCCCTACAGTCATCTGTTGTTGAGGGCTGGTGGGCATATGTTTTCAAGGACAAGCCTTTTATACTACACGTTGATTGCACTTTTATGCTTGGGTCATGTCAAACATTGAAACAAAAGCTAATGATAGGCCTAGTAGAAATAATTATATAAATAAATGTTAGCCACGTGTCCTCAGAAGTCATGAAGTCAATCAGCCGAGACATGTTGTATCCAGTTACAAGGATAATGAATCTAAAAAATGTCTGTTTTTACTGGTATCAAACACGTCATATCCTCCAACTACACAAATTAGTAACGTTTATGATCTTTGGTTCGAAAAAAAATGTTAAGACTAGTACATGACACGATTCGGCCACTAAAATTTGATCACAGTTGGCTTTTGGTTTTCAACTAAAATTTGCTGAAGAACAAGATAAACATTTCAAGTTCGGGTACTTTCATAACAACTACTAACTATAAACAGAACACAACAGAGTGTGTATTATGTGTATTAGTTTATATGTATTATAGAAACTAGTGTATTGTGCTTATATGTATATTTGTGTGTGTGTATGTGTGTGTCTGTAGAGATGTGTTTCATCCATCCATCCATCAATCCATCCATCCATTTATCCATTTATATTTTGGTCCATCCATCCATCCATTTATCTTTTGGCCCAGGAATCCATCCATCAATTCAACCATTTATCTTTTGGTCTGTCCATCCATCCATCCATCCGTCCATCCATTTATCTTTTGGACCATCCATTCATCCATCCATCCATCCATTTATCTTTTGGTCCATCCATCCATCCATCCATCCATCTATCTTTTGGTCCCTCCATCCATCCATCCATCCATCCATCCATCCGTCCATCCATTTATCTTTTGGTCCATACATCCATCTATCCATCCATCCATTTATCTTTTGGTCCATCCATCCATCTATCCATCCATCCATCTATCCATCCATCCATCTATCCATCCACCCATTTATCTTTTGGACCCTCCATTCATCCATCCATCCGTCCATCCATTTATCTTTTGAACCATCCGTTCATCCATCCATCCATCCATCCATCCATTTATCTTTTGGTCCATCCATCCATCCATCTATCTTTTGGTCCCTCCATCCATCCATCCATCCGTCCATCCATTTATCTTTTGGTCCATCCATCCATCCATCCGTCCATCCATTTATCTTTTGTTCCATCCATCCATCCATCTATACATCCATCCATTTATCTTTTGGTCCATCCATCCATCCATACATCCATCCATCTATACATCCATCCATTTATCTTTTGGTGCACCCATTTATCCATCCATCTATCCATCCCTCCATCCATCCATTTATCTTTTGGCCCATCCATCCATCTAACCATCTATCCATCCATACATGTATCAGTCTGCTTATCCTTCCCTGCACTCAGCCAGATGTTGCTTTATAAAGCAATTTCTATATAGTCGTGTTTTTCCAAGTTTTTTTCTTGATGCATTCTTTCTTTGAACAGCGATGCAAAATCGAATTGAATTCTCCCCATTTGAACATCTTTGTCTCCCATCTTGCTATTCATCAATCCTATTTTCCTCCCACAGAAAATCTGCAGCAAACAGCTTCCTTGTAGATGCAAACTGATTTAAGCATGAGCGCTAGCTAAAGAGAGCAGGATGCAGGATGACCACAGAGCCATTCACTCTGCACACCTCAGTCCGATAAATCATTCATTTGCTTTCAGCGTCGTTCAGGGAGTTGTCCATTCTGACCTTTAAGTGCATCACAGGATTACATGTTGTCCACCTCTTGACAAAGTGTTTCTGCATCTCCATCCAGGAGATTCATTTGCATACAAACTGATTTGCAAGTGAAAGAAGCTTTGTACACTGAAACCAAATACAACCTTTTCATGGAGCTCAGCTTGCTTCATGTAGTGTATCTGTGCCCATGTGCTGGTCTGATTTTCCTCCAAAAAGATTGTGTCCACTGAGTTTGTTTGATGCTTTTTTTCTTGATTTCTTTTTTTGACCTTATCAAATCCATTCGCATGAAAACTTTTGAACTATTTTAACCTGTTAAGTTCAGTTTCAGTTCTCAATAATAATAATAGATTTTCTCAAAGTAGAATTTATCCATGTATAATAACATCTGCTCATTCATTCATCCTGAGTGATTTGCATATCTTAGTCACTGACGCAGTGGATCCGGAGCTTATCCCTGGATCACTGGGCTTGTGGTGGGAATACAGACTGGATGGAATGCCAGTCCAACTCAGGGTGCATTCAATATTTTGGAATGGAAAAACTTCAACAATCGATAAGTAAGCCGAGTACAAGATCAGAGCAGGGATCCGGACTATTTAAATTTGTGTACGTATCTTCGTATATGCTGTAGCATTACAATTTCTCTTAACTGGAACTATGAGGACCAAACACTGTTTCAGCATGATAGTGTATCTCTGAACAAAGCAAGCTCCATGAAGTCATAGTTCTCCAAATTTAGAGTAGAAGATCTCCTATACAGATTCCTGACTCTTCACCTCCTGACCTTCATCCTCACCACTGGGATGAACTGGAACTTCCCAACTCATCCCAACATCAGTGCCTGATCTCTCTTAGCTAAATGAATACAAATCTCCACAGCCATGTTCCAGCATCTAGTGGAAAGTCTTTCCAGAAGAGGCGAGTAGAGCTTATTATAAGATCTAAAGGGGGAGTAAATCTAGAACAGGATGTTCAACAAGCACATGCAGTATAGGTGTGTCTGGTCTTCACAAACTTTTCACCATATAGTGTATCTGAGATCAAATACTATTGAAGATAAAATTAATACACTCATCATCAGTTTCCATCTAACTCTATCCTCGGCATCCTCTACTCTCGTCCTCTTTGTCCTTCCTCTGGACCTCTTACCTGCAGCTCCATCTCCAACATCCTTTCTACCAATATAACTCCTCTCTCTCGCCTCTGTACACGTTCAAACCATCCATAGTCTCTCTGGCCTTGTCCCCAAAACAGCCAACCTGATCTGTCCCTCTGATGTGCCTGTTCCTAATCCTGTCCATCCTTGTCACTCCTAAAGAGAACCTCAACATCCTCATCCCCCATGATTTATGAATACATACAGTTCATGTATTTGTAACATGAGGCAACGTCAAGAATTATTTTGCAAAGCTGGTTTTCCACGTGAGTTTTGATTCCCAGTTCTGATCTGGGCCGAATGACGATAAACGTTCTAAAGCATGGGTGTACAATTTATATGAGCAACTTTTAAATGCAGAAAGTAAATTATAAAACCCTGGAGTAATATTGTTTTCTTCTAATAGTAAGGTCTTCCCAGTATTTTTGTTACTTGTTGTAATGAAGACTCTGCAAATGAACCCGCTAAATATCGTGTTGCTTAAATCATGTCGTTATCTTGTTGATTTTTGTCCCAGCAGTGTGCAAATGTTAGCACATTGTCCTACAATTAATACCAGAGCTGTCTCTGAGTCATTTATCCCCTGGCATAAAGTCACCTCCCTATAATAAAGCACTTATTTACAGTCCCATAAGGATGTGAGCACAGCCAGTTAATAAGTACTTAAGTACAATGATTTAGGTCTTTGGTGGAAACCTTGTCTAATATTTCTCCTTTTTTGTTTTGTTCGTAGCACTGATTGTGATTCAACTCTAATAAATCACAGCTCACTACATCAGTAAGTCAATAAATAATTCTTTTTTTTCATATTATGGCTGATGCAAGTTTTCCTTCTTATATATCAGTATTTATTTCTTAAATTCCTTTGAAGCTGTAACACCGTGGTTTATTCCTAAGGATGCTTTCCAGGATCTAACCTAATGCCGAAGTTCAGATAGCGGAGATGGTGATTCAAAGGCAGGACTAGTGAAAAGGTTAAAAGCTCCTGAGTCTCACATACACATTCTTCAAGGGGCACGTAATAGGATCAGCGCCTCCATAACTCTAGTGAAGAGCCAATCCTGATCCGCTCCTGCCCCTCGAGCCTGAAAGGGACGTCTGCATGGCGATGTGCGCCGCTCTGGGAGTTTTAAGAGCGGTGAGAGCTTTTTTTTTGGCTTGAAACTCAATTTCCATGGTGTGTTGCAGAGGACACACTTTAAATCCAGGATCTAAGGCTATTATAATTCAGGCCACATAACCTGCTCTTTCGATGGAAAGCTTCAGCCATGATTTAAGTGGCTTAAATGGACTTCTGCAGGGAAGGATTCATAAAAATAGCCCTTAACAAACTTTCCCAAGGCCAGGTCCTGCTCTGCTCTAGAGAGTCATCCCTCTTTGACATATTGTACTCGGCATCTTTAAACAAATTGTGTGATTTATGATGATGTATTGGCCCAATTTCCTCATTCATCACATTAAAAAAATCCACCCAAGCACCTTGATGAGTGACTGAATGTGACTCCTCCATCACTGTAATTGTTCTTATCAACTCTACAGACTTAAAGATCTCTTATTTGCCAGGGTTGGACACAGTTATGAAGAAATCCAGACCGCCGTTGCTTAGCACTGAGGCCTTACACCAACAGGAAGTCGCCAGACTACTGTATGAGAGCGATGGAGGGTGAACCGTGACCTCCCCTTTGCACCCGTTCGGAGATTTGCACTTTGTTAGTGTAGACCTCTGTCTCCTTTCGAGACCCATTAGTTATCAATTCCCTGGGTGTATGGCGAACATGAGAGTGAGATAGAGAACATACGCTCGGTTGGATGTCCACACCCCGGAGGTGAGAGAGCTTGAAACCATGAGAGTCCGAAATCCGCTGTTGAAAGAGAACTCAGCGTGTTGCTTTGTTATGACGGACGGTACTAGTAACCAGGGCCAGATCAAGAGCCGAAAGCAAACACAGGCACAAGCAGCTCCATACTGCAGCATATCCTTCAACATGCGTCAATTTACAGCTTCTCAGAACAGAGACCTTCCACTTCATTCCATCAAATCTTATCATACACATTGCAGAAGAACCAAAGGGTTCTCAGGATGGTTAAGCGTTCAAAGCTTCGTAAACGTACTTGATTTCGAACATACAAGGTTTATACACAGATTCTTCACAATGGTACACAAAGTCTTCCCCTCAAGGCCAAGCAAAGGAGCATCAGAGGTTGTAGATTGAACCTTTTTTTGTTGAGTAGACAACATTAAAACTTTCCTGCACCCTTAAAGATGAGATTCCTGAGTGTTCTATATAGAACCCTGTGGTTTTGTACCTTCTGGTTCTGGTTCCCTCAGTAAACAAAAATGGTTCTATGTAGAACCCTTACAGAGCAATGAATGCAAACTTTTATATTAAACAATTTTATAATTCAGAGAATAGTGAAATCATTGCCTTTACTTTGATCTCTGTACAGATAACGGTGTGAGATGTTCTGAAGGAGTTTTTTTAATCAAATACTTGATTCAACTAATGATAACATTCAATAACTTCTATAACAGGGAGTTTTGTCATCAATATTGTATACAGTTTGGCCTCCTGGTGGCCCAGCAGCAGGATCCTGCTCTCCTGGTCCGGTTTCAATCCCCAGGTAGACCATGTGATCCACTGTGGCAACCCCAAACAGGGAGGGAAAAAAAATACTTTATACACTTTATTCAGAGTGTCAGTCGTTGTTTTTGGGTAAATAAATTTATTAAAGTGTTTATGTTTGCTGAATTCTCTTTGCTGAATACTAACTACTACTACTATTACTAGTAATTAGAATTAGCATAGAATTAGAATTGGGGCATAGAGACCTTTATTATCGCCACATATTCATTACAACACAGTGGAATTCTTTTCTTCACAGATCCCAACTGAGGAGCTTGGGGTCGGAGCACAGGGGCAGCTGTGATACAATGCCACGGAACAGAGAGGGTTAAGAGCCTTGCTCAAGAGCCCAACAGTGGCAGCTTGGTAGTGCTGGGGCTTGAACAAATGCATCTTGAGGTAGATTTCCATGTCGTAAAAAACGTAAAGGAGTGGTTTTACCTGACACTGACACTGGAGACTCCTTCCAAAATTTCATACACCTTTCCTCTCTGAAAATATCAGTTTCAACAATTAAACTCTTCCACCTCTGCTAGATGTTTTTAAAAAGATGTTTTTTTTCATATATTCCCATACAGAGTGTAAAGGGTGACGCTAATACAGACACAAACTCTCAGACTTTGAAGATGGATCAATTTTCACCATCATAATGAAGTAAAGCATCTATCATCCTTAGCTAATATGAGTTCCCTGCCAAAAAAAGGAACTCACTATAACCTGAATACACTCTAGCCATCTTCTGACATTGTGTTTGAGCACATGGTGTGGAATGAATAGTGTTCGGTAGAGCACAAGTCCTGTAGCAGATACAGTAGACTCATGGAATGCGATACAGATGATTGCAATTCACGTTCACACACAATATCATTTGATAAGATGTGAAGCAGTTGACAGTTCCTACAAAAGCCCGGAGTAGCGCTGCGCACCTTCGAGCTTCGTCTCTCGAGAGAATCTGCTGCTTGCCACTAATTAAAAAGGTTCTTTTGTGTCCGTTTAATTCCCGTTCTCGTTGTAGTTGGGATCAGGTGACAGCCCGAGGACAAAGAGAGAGCGAAGGTTCTGCGACAAAACACCAGGCTCTAAAGGATGACCTGAGGGTGCCCCAGGCTCACCACCTGGGATCTGTTACCTGAGACACATTTAGACACACGTTGGCGTAAACACACTTCTAAGTTTTAGCTAACTCAGGTACAGTGACTGGATCGTACATTGTAAATGTGTTCCATTTGGAAGGTTTATACACAGATTCTTTAAGTATTACTTGACTAAACAAAGGAACCTCGAAGGATCTAGATTTAGCCCTTTTTCCCATATAGTTGTCTATATGGTTCCACATAAAGAACCATTTCAGACTTCCAAATTTGAAACAAGTGATAGAACCATTTTTTTTTATTTGGTGCAATATTTACCGGGTTGCCAGATCTTTGCAGAAGATTCGATCTGTTTCTTTGACTAGCATTCCATTTGTGATCCCTGGCTCTCATTGGCACTGTACCGTATACAAATTTTTCACATAGATGCTCCATGTGAGGAATGGTTTCCCCGAGCCTGTAATACACGAGGCGTCGTGCTTTAGCTAAACATTCCATGACTGTGTGAATTATTCTAGCAGCTAGATGACACCTCAGACAGCTCAGTCATAATACGGCATGTTTACATGGAGGCTGGGTTTCAAATGCATTCATCATGCACTAAAGAAACACACACTGCTAGAAAAAAGTGCCTTACCTGCCTTTTTTTTATGAGGTAACACAAGTCACACACACACACACATACAGCCTCATGACATTATGATATTTGTCATAGGAGAAATTTCGCAATGGGAAAAGTTGCACTTAACAAGCTAGCTTATATAAAGAACAAATCCCAAGAGGCTCACCACTACCTGTGTAAGTGCACAGAACAGGATATGATGTAATGGCTTCTACATAACATGCGGTACAGTGTAAGTCTGAGCTAAAGCAGACTGCTGCAGTAATTATCTAACCAGGGTTTAGCCAGTCAAAGTGCTGAATCTTGAGTGGACGTCAAATCAGGACAAAGTTTAGACGTTAAAGACAATTAACTCATCGCCGAGGTCATGTTTCATTTCTCAAATAGTCAAACTTGATCTCTTAAAAAAGGGATTTTGTTCAGTTTCATACAAACTCACCCAGCTCCACCCTTAACCTCTGTAACTTCGTATAAAACTTTAGTCATGCAATTTGTTAAAATTCTTTGCAATTACGGGACCAAAATTTAAAACATAACGCAACCTGTATTTCATTTTAGGTCCTTTGATTACTCTGTGATTTAAACATGACTTAACAATGCTAATGTTGTCAGGCTAACTCACATCCTCACTGAATTCCCAGAACACACCATGGTCTACAAATCCAGACTACAAAAGACAGAGGTGTGTGTCCACATTGAAAATTCTTAAAACGAGAAGAAAAAGTGCATTTCAAGTGTCCAGATGCAATGTAGCCAAATTCATGCAATTAACACTCGCAGACAAAAAAGAGGCGAGGCTACCAGTCACTGAAGCTGGATGAGAAAAAAAATTAAAACTGTCTGACGAGACTCTGGTGGACAAAGACATTTTTGGTCTTTATCTTGTGGTGGAGCTGCTGCACTCTTATGCCGTGTTGCTTGGGTTTATGAATAATTGCTGATTTATGTGCTGACTTTAGTCTGCTCCAGCTTCTGTACAACACTCTGCCACTCTTAGCCTGTTAATTATTGATCTCCTCATCATCTACACACCTCTGCCTGACTGAACAATCTGGGTGCGACCGAAGTGTGTCTACACGAAGCAGATGTGTTATGTGATGAAGGTGTGTTCAACCAGGGTGTTGATTTAGTATTATATTTAAACTAAAGAACAGAGATAGACAGAGGAATGTGTTCTCAGCCCTCTACCGCATAGCAAAGTGCATGGATGCTGCTGATTGGTTGGAGTCTCTGAGATAGACAGGGGAAAAAAAAGCTGAGTCAATTCTCACATCCTGTTTTGCCTTCTTGGTTACTGTTGCCTGTGGCATTGTCGGGATTTAAACATGCAATATCTCTTTTCCGTTGCTCCAGTCAGATTCTTTTGTGTCTGAATGTCCATGAATCGAATGCAGTAGGTACTGAATAAAATTTGGTAGGTACTGAATAAAATTTGGTAGGTACTGAGTGGAATTCAGTAAATACTGAATCAAATGCAGTAGGAACCGAATCGATTGCAGTAAGTACTGAATCAAGTGCAAGAGATACTGAATTGAATGCATTAGGTACTGAGTCAAATGCAGTAGACTCTGAATCAAATGCAGTAGACTCTGAATCAAATGCAGTAGACTCTGAATTAGGTACTGAAGTAGGTACTGAATCAATGGGAATTTGACTGTTCGAAAAGTCATGAGTTTGAATCCCAGGGCCACTAAGCTGCCACTCCTGGGCCCTTGAGCAAGGCCCTTAACCCTCAATTGCTCAGCTGTATAAATGTAAGTCACTCTGGCAAATGCCATAAATGTAGATGTAGTAGATACTGAATGTATATGTAAATGTAGTAAATACAGAATCAAATGCTGTGCTTGCTGAATCAAACGCTGTAGCTACTGAATCGAATGCATTAGGAACCAAATGAACTGTTGCATGTAGTGAATTGATTGCTGAAGCTTATGGACACAGCCTGAGAGTTTTTCCTCATCACTGTTGGCACTGGATTGTTCAGTATGGATCTAAATCTACTTCCAGATTTCTGTAAAGTTGTGTTGTGGCATTGTCTACACTGCAAAAAATGACTCTTACTTAGTAGTTTTGTCTTGATTTCAGTCGAAATATCTAAAAATTCTTAAATCAGGATATATTTTCTTGATGAGCAAAAGACCTAAGAAAATAAGTCTAGATTTTTGACAAAAATATCAAATTTAAGTGAATTTGTGTGTAAGACAAGCAAAGATATCTGCCAATGGTGTAAGAAAAAAATAAATCTTGAAATGGGTTTACTTTTTATTAAAGACTAAATTCAAGAAAGATTCAAGAAGCAAAATCTTACCCCATTGGCAGATTTCTTTTGCTTGTCTTAAGCACAAATTCACTTAAATGTGATATTTTTTGTCTGAAAAACTAGACTTATTTTCTTAGGTCATTTTGCTCATCAAGAAAACACATCTTGATTTAAGAATTTGTTGATATTTCTACTGAAATCAAGACAAAAATTCTTAGTAAGAATGTCATTTTTTTTGCAGTGTATTATATCTCTATAGTTTTGGGGAAACTCAGCCCTGGATGTTCATGTCAGAGGCCTGAACAATACTGCATATATACAGCATGTCCATATATGTATGCATTTACAGTATCAAATATATAGAGAGAATTCATGTGTATGGTGAAACCACCGTTTGTGAATGTTTCTCCTTCTGATATAATATAATCTGTCGTGATAATAAGCTACTTGAAGATTCTGTACTGCCTTCTGTATTGCTTCCTGTCGCTGGCTAATTTAACCTCAACACGGCACATACGACTCGTGACAGCTAAGATTTTAGCTCTAAACAAAAACAGAGTACAAAGCATTCGGGACGAGACGTTGACACGAACCACCAACACCAGAGCTTTGAGGAGTGACAGGACCCCCAGCAGCCCGCTGTTGGCTTCCTGACCCTGAGAAGTGCGTAATCCTGACACCCAGTTTTATAGAACTGAATGTTTAGGCTGCTGTCGTCCTGCTTTATATCTTAAAAATCCGAACTTAGCATGAATTCCACTTTTACTTAGTGTAGTGATTATTTAGCACATGAAAGATGCATGAAAAAGCAGCAGGCCATGCAACGAACGTGTCTGGAAGATCTACTGTAGAAGGTCAGCTTTTAGATGCTCTTAATTACCCTTTAGTGTTTATCTTCTCGTGCTGCACTTCAAACCTTTTTTTTTTCCACTTTCCATGCAAAGCGCTGATATGTAATCCATATTACAGCCATTTCGTGACAGATGCAGCTGCGATAAGATTTCGCCTGAGGTGTTTCTACAGATCAGCCATATTGGAAAAATATAGATAAATCCTGAAGCAGTGAAAAACACGGTCTCGTGCCATATTGTTACAGTAATAGGCGCTCCGGGCCGTGCAAAACAGCCATGTTTGTTCAGGATTATCAGGATTTCTCTGAGATCTATGAAAAATAAAAAATCCTATCCACATGAGGCCCAGTGCATGACCCAGAGGTTTCAGTAAAACAGTGTCAGACCACCATCACAGCATCAAAGGGAGCAGACTGATCCTGTTTTGCTGTTTATTTTCTTTTTTTTTACATGGTACAGACTCTCTCTCTCTCTCTCTCTCTCTCTCTTTGTGAATTCACTTCGATTTTTCAATTCATGCTGCTTTATTGGCTTGACAATAACACCGCATTTGTATTGCCAAAGCTTAGGGCAGAATGTCTGGATATATTAAAGTGTAATAAAATAGGAGATTGAACATTGTAGAGTCTGTAAAACTACAAAATAAAAAAAAAGGTTAAGGTTAAGTTAAATATTACAGCCCTGAATGCCAGGGAAATAAAAAGTCATGGTGTGCAGAACTGATATTTTCCTTTAACAGCACTTCCTCAAGTGATTGATCGCACTCGTAACACTGCGATTTGCTAATACTTTTTTACAATTTTTAATTTAGTTATTAACGATGCATTTAACGCTGTGAAATGTCAGACTGAATTCCTCATATCACTTAAAGAAGGACAAAAAAGAAACAGTCATTCTCGGACCGAATAACTCGTCATGTCCCTGAGAAACCACGAAGCTCAGATGACGGGTCCGAGTCTGAGGTTTAATGAAGATCTCACTGCTGTCCTGTGGAGTATCTCAGAAACCCGGCTGAGGAATTTCATTTAAGCCCGAGCCGAGTTTACACAGCGAGCCGTCTGCCGTCACCACTTAAACACGCTCGGTGTGTGAGTCTAGTCCACTCAGAAGAACAAAGACAGAAAAAAACCTCCAGAATCCTTGTCGAGAATCTAAAGCAAACACACGTCTAACGAGAGAAAGTAATGGAGAAGATAAATGGAAGGGTGAAACTTTTAAAAGAGAAAGTAATGGGGAAAAAGACGAACGGTAGCGAGTAAAGGCTAGAAAATAGAAAGTGCAGTGTAGGAGTAGTAGTTACACTGCAAAAAATGACTTACTTACTAAGAATTTTTGTCTTGAGTTCAGTAGAAATATGTAAAAATTCTTAAATCAAGATGCGTTTTCTTGATGTGCAAAATGACCTAAGAAAATAAGTCGTGTTCAGACAAAAAAATATCAAATTTAAGTGAATTTGTGCTTAAGACAAGCAAAGAAATCTGCCAAAGGGGTAAGAATTTTTTTTCTAGAATCCTTCTTGAATTTAGTGTTTAAGAAAACGTAAATTCATTTCAAGATTTTTTTTTCTTACTCCATTGGCAGATTTCTTTGTTTGTCTTAAGCACAAATTCACTTAATTCTGATATTTTTTGTCTAAAAACTAGACTTATTTTCTTAGGTCATTTTGCACATCAAAAAAAACGCATCTTGATTTAAGGATTTTTACATATTTCTACTGAAATCAAGACAAAATCTACTAAGTAAGAAAGTCATTTTTTTTGCAGTGCAGTAGTTAGATAGTGGTAGGTTCAAACAGTTGGTTACGTAATGCCTGTTTTTATCCATCCTAAATGTCCTTTAAAGAAAAGCGACTGTCCAAAAATCCCCACTTCCACCACTCAGATATGCGTTTATGCTCAGCCAAATTGCCCTCTTTGCTAGGTTTAGCCTGAGACTTCAGCTCAGCAGGGACACACACGCACACACAGGCCTGGAAAAGCAGGCTCACCATTGAGGAGTCCTCCGGCAGCTTTTGGCAGAGAGGAGAGCAGGAGATAAGCAGAGACCAAAGGGAAAGAATGGAAAGGGCCAGATAGGAGCACAGCCAGGCCTGTGGAGTGAAGGATTAAACGCAGAATGATGTGATGGTCTACAGCTGCCCAGAAGCCTGCAGTCATAATGCACAGTTTATTATAGTCAAGATGTTACATGTTACAGCCATAAGGCCATGTATATGGACCCTGATGAGGGTCAGACAAATGTTAAACTCAAAATTATATCATTCATTAGCATCCTAGACAATCATTCTAAAATTAAGGAGGTTTATAAAAACAAATTTATAGTATTGAAAATATAATAATAATCTATAATATAATAATAATAATCAGTACTATATATACAGTACTGTGCATAATAATAAAACCTACCAGCTGTTTTATTTACAGTACTGTGCAAAATTCTTGGGAACATCCAAACAAAAGCCATATGCAATGA
>JAOTRN010000053.1:4479487-4497764 GCA_028566695.1 Bagroides melapterus
GCAGACATCATAAACTTATAGAACAAAATCTGTACTACAGATAATATGGTGCCTAAGACTTTTGCACAGTACTGTATTGTACTGTATATATATATATATATTGCATAAAACACTCTCAGAGAAACATTTTGTAGTACGATTAGACACTATTAGACACTGCAGATATTCCCTGCAAAAAAACAGACTCATGCTGATTCTTCATACTATTAAACATGTTTTTCATTTTATTAAAAGTGTGCTTTATAAAAAAAAAAAACATAAGATTTTAAATAAAAAAAAGCAACACATGATTGATAATATTGCAAAAAAAATAAAAAATTCAGTTGCATTGCTATGTTGAATTTGTCACTGAAAAGGTTGCAGAATGAGCGAGTGCTCCCTTGAGGCACTGTAAATTTATCACACACACACACACACACATTCACAGCCCACACGGCAGCATCGCAAAATAGATTCATGGAAGTGTGTGACACGATCAGAAATAATACAACAGAAACATGGTGGGCTTGTTCAGTGCAACACAAACTATCAGAGCGAGGCCATGTTCAACAACATTAACACACACACACACACCTGAGCTGCAATCATTGACATAAAAACAAATAACTCGAAAACTACACCAACTGTGAAATGAGAAATATGGTACGACAAGAAAAACAAATATTTGTAAGATAGAATTATACAGAATTCAGATTTGGGTTAGAAAACTGTGTTATAATGTACAAAATAAACTCGTGATGTAACATTACATACTCAAAACTCAACATCTGAGGATTATTAAAAAATATCTATACTATATATGGGCTTACTATATATATCATTTTTAAAATAAATATACTTTAAAAATAGTCTTTTTTCTCTTGTTTTAATGGCAAGCTATTACACGCATAGCTTGGTAGTTAATAAAATTGTGGCAAAACACTCTTTTTTTCCATCATTAGATGCTTCACACAAGCGTTCATGAGAAACGATGCATAGTTCTACCGAAATCCAGAAAGTCCATGCAGGATTCCTTTGAGTTCTTCTACTGTGTCTATCTTAATCGACCTGTGGAGGACATTCCAGGATTGAAGTTGAGAACCTTTGGATGAAAACATCATCCTTAGCTCCAGCACAGTGTAAATAAGAAATTTGGAAAATCCGAACTGGATTAAATGCAGGATGGATAATAAAGAATTGCATAGGTCTCTGTTGCTGATGAGATCAATGATATCCACTTAACTTTTACAGACAGACATTTTTAAAAAGTATAATATTATAAAATAATAATAATTAGAAATGAATGAAATTGAATTAAACATCCAAGAAAATCCAAATAACCTCAATGTTTCATTATAATACAACATGAATCTATTGTATACACACATACTAGATTTAAACCTTTTCCATCTAGCAGCCTTAAGTTTTTACTCCAGGAATCCTACATTGGAGGCTTCCCTTTAAAGAAGTTTCCATGTTGATGCACTTTAGGAAGCTACGGATCCTCCAAACTATCCAAAGAACCTCTAAGACACCAGTTTTGTGGTCTATCAAGTCTATCAAGGAATCCTTCTGATGCCTGGTTTGTGTGCACAAAATGAAAAATTGATGAGAGGAAATAAATATGAAAGTGGCTAAAATAATGTTGTAACACTTCTTCCATAACCTGCTTACCCTCAGTTTAAGTTCAAAAATAGTCTTTGAAAGTGATTTTCATCTAAACAGAATTTTTTAAAATAGTGGGTAACCAAAGGCAAGTGTGTAAGAGGCAATTGGGTTTTATCAGTTTAAGGCTCTGTGTCAATGAGCTGGATTATCATGCTGCCACTCTTTAAGCTGGACAGAACATAAGGGTCAACTAAACTCCATTTCTCTATTTATGTTTTTCTTGTACTCAGTGGAAACTGCAAGCAATCATAGTGTCTTTCCTCACACTTCACAGTGTCAGAAGTCAGTCATCCCAGCCAAATATCCTTCCAGTCATCTGGTAGAACTTCATATTAAAAGGCCGGTAAAAGTCTCGTAACCTCTGCACCACCTCCGGATCGATGTTAGGGTGTGCTCGACCTTTGGTTTTGCCCAGGCAGTGAGGCTTGCTGCTTCCTTCAGCCTTCTTCAGGCATGGAAATCCCTTGGTCTTGTTGAAATAAAAGTGCTTGTCTGTGATGATCCTCTTCAGGCCCAGGAAGTCCTGCACACGGCCGAGCTCTCCAGCTGGGTCACTGATCAGCCGCTCGCCGCTCACAAACAGGATCTGATGCATGGGGAAGAACTGGAGCCAGTTGTCAAGGTGCTTGGCGTAGATACCGATCTGGATGGCGCTCCATGAGGTGTCGATTAGGCCTGTAGTCCTGTTTTTGAAAGTCAGGCTTTCAAAGGTGGGAATGTCTGGCTTTTTAGACAGTGTCTGTGTGTAGTCTGAGATGGCCCGGGTTACCGGATCCCTCACAACAACTATGAGTTTGGTTGAAGCTGACATGGAGTAGATCCGAGCTGGAGCTACACGGGTCACAAAGTAGCTGGGCGTCTTCTCCATGGTGATCTGACCCTCCAGGGTTTTGGGCATCAGGTCTCTAAAGACAGGAGAGAAGAAGAGACAGGAACCATTGAATACCAACAGAAACCATTTGCTTACTGAATTTTACTCTGCATTTCAGACTCTCCACTAAGCACCATTTTCATTTTTAGGATTAAGAGTGTAAGTGATCTAATAATGTTCCATCTAATTGGTATACCATGAAAAGAATGTAACAGTCAATTAGAATTCCATTCATCAGTACACAATCAATACAACCAGATTCCACATCAGCAACTTAAATTCTTCTTCTACGTCTTGTTCTTCAACTTTCGGCTGTTCCCGTTAGGGGTTGCCACAGCGAATCATCAGTTTCCACCTAACTCTATCCCCGGCATCCTCTACTCTCGCACCAGTGAACTTCATGTCCTCATTTACAACATCCATGTATCTCCTCTTTGACCTTCTTCCCGACCTCTTACCCGGCAGCTCCATCTCCAACATCCTTCTACCAATATAACTACTCTCCCTCCTCTGTACATGTCCAAACCATCTCAATCTATTCTCTCTGACCTCATCCCCAAAACAGATATCCTGATCTGTCCCTCTGATGTGCTCATTCCTAATCCTATCCATCCTCGTCAATCCTAAACAGAACCTCAACATTGTCATCTTTGCTACCTCCATCTCTGCCTCATGTCTCCTCCTCACTGCTACAGTCTCTAACCCATAGAGCATCAGCCCCCTGTAACATCTCTGTTCCCTTCCTCTCGTTCAAACACATGTATTCCGTCTTGCTACGACTGACTTTCATTCCTCTTGTTTCCAGAGCAGACCTCCACCTTTCCAGGTGTTTCTCCACCTGCTCTCTACTCACAATGTCATCCGCAAACATCATTGTCCACAGAGATTCCTGTCTGAATTCATCTGTCAACCCGTCCATCACTATAGCAAATAAGAAGGTACTCAAAGCTGATCCTTGATGTATCCCCACTTTTAACCTTGAACTCCTCTGTCTGACCTAAGGCACATATCACTGCTGTCATACTCCCCTCATATATACAGTATACTGAAGGTGATTAATCAAAAAACTAATGGAGGATTGCCAATAATCATTGAGTCCCTCTGAGGAGAGTTGATTAAGTGTGATGTGGCACTGATAAATGAGCAGATGCTTTCCAGATCATCTATGAGAATCAGAATGACCTTTGCCAAGAGAGTAGAGCCAGAGAATTTCCAGCTAAATCTTCTGTGCACCTTGGGACACGTTTCCCCAGAGCCTTTGTAAACACCCTTCCATCATAGCACAGCAAAGCCTGGGTTTCTCTCACGTCACACTCAGTCTGCTCCTTCATACTCCACTAAGACTCCATCTGCTCTACTCCAAAACATACAAGCCCAGTCAGATCTCTTACGGTAGCACAGGGTTAAATATCATTTTCAACAGTATTGCTTTACAAAGCGAGCTGTGATGCTATTGGACAAATAACCTCGGATTCGCTTTAGAGCCACAGTCTATAGAAATGATCGATGTCTAGCAGATGCTGTCATGGTAGATACTTAGTTTCAGTGATGAAAGAATTCTGGTCATAAGAAACATCAACACATTGGAGAATCCATCAAAAGCATTGAAACCTCCAACTGTCCAGAGGGAACAGACGTAATATTTGGCTTGTGGTTTTATTCAAACTTCGGTTTGACCTCTGAGGTTTAAAAGAAAGAAAAAGGCTAATCTATTAGTCTATGATGGACGGTCTATGCCTCTCGCTAACTCTCCCCTGTCTGCCCCTGTCTCAGTCAGCCGTTTTTGCACTCTATCAGACTTGTTCACTCATTTTCTCTCTCTCTCTCTCTCTCTCTCTCTCACACACACACACTCTTAGCTGACCTCCAGGACAGTGACCTGAACCAAATCCCTATATTAACAATTTATAACCTACATATCCACCAATTAGGGCATGGCCAAAGTTCTCTTTTACAGCCCCAATACAGAATGCATCCCTGAATTATTCATCCCATTCCACTCAGAATGGGGGTTAAGCCCCGACAAAACGGCCCCCTTGCCCACTATAGCAAGCACAGTTTATAGGCCATAAGAGCATTAGCAGAGTCAAGGTCAGAGGCTTCATCAAGGCCCTACGGTCTAACGGAAGAGATTCTCTGCATGTGTGGCAGTGTGAACCCGTGTCCCTCAGCAGTGTGTGAGTGTGAGTGTGTGTAGCGACTTTGAGAGTTTTCAAAGTGTGACAGTTAGTGTTTATCTGCCGCACAGCTGGGATGGTAAACGGTTGCGCTCGGATGAACACACAAGCTGTTGGAATGAGGTAGAAGCACTGCAAATCTCGACTCAATGGAGACAGAGAGAAAGAAAGGTGTTTGTTCTGCACGGTTTTAAACAGCCAGGCTTTTAGAGGGATTCAGTAACATGACACACAACAAATGCTCTTTCACCATCTGTCGAAAATCATAAATAAAGCAGGAACTTTGATGAGTTGAGTCATTTGTTTACAAGGCTAGGGTCAAGACTACATCCCATTATAACTGATGGGTTTCCAGGATAAAGAGGTCTCTCCGTAAAAACCCATATGATGTGCAAATCATTAGAAAATACATCATTTAAAATAAATCTGGAATGAAAATACACCTAATAAGGAGCACATAGGCAAGTTGTCATATATGTTTTCCTAAAAAATGGAATTTCTGAATTAAATCATTTAAAATTATGGTTTGTGCTGTAATGTGTATGTATGAAATAAAGGCTTCTTTACAACAAACAACAACGAAAAAATAAGAAAATCAAGCCGCAAGCAAAGGGCAGTGATGGCTCAATTCATGCTCCAGTGCTGCCACTATTGCCACTATTGTGCCCTTGAGCAAGACCCTTAACCCTTTCTGATCCAGAGGTGCTGTATCATGGCTGACACTGTGCCCTTACCTCAATTTTCTAAAAAGCTAACAAGCTTATGAAGCATTTTGCTGTGCTGTAATGTATATGTGACATATAAAGGCTTCTTTCTTTCTTTCTTTCTTTCTTTCTTTCTTTATCTCTCTCTCTCTCTCTCTCTCTCTCTCTCTCTCAGTATAGGTACAGGTTTCCTCTGTGTTCTCCAGTTTCCTCCCAACTTCTAAATCATTCCAGTAGACATACTGGCTCCACTAAATTGCTCCTAGATGTAAATGTGTATTGGCACCCCATTCAGAGTGTTCCTGGGACGGGGTCCAGATCCACTACAACCATGAGCAGGAAAAGAGCAGATAAATGAACGAATTAATGAAACCAAGTGCCAAGAGGTGCATTTATGACAAACCCCCAAAAGTCCTTCTGAAAGCAACCTTAGCTTTGACAAGTGGGAGTCCATGCCTACATCCTGAGCACAGGACTGCCAGAGAGAAAGGGAGCAAAAGAAAAATGACAGTGCCAAAAGAAATTAAAATGGTTATATAATATGGGCTGTGCTTAATCTCTGATCACGAGGTGTCCGAAGGCCATGGTACTTGGAAAAGATTACCCATGTAACTGGCATGTCTATGATCTGATCACGAGCAAAGCCAGATCCTAAACTGTAAGTGAGGTATCATGAGGAATGACAGCTACAGCACTGTGTCACGTTAACATACGAGGTTCAGAAATAGAGCTTGACCTCTCTTTGGATCTACGCTCTAGAAGTGCAGACAGAAATCAAAGCCTCCCTTTCTCCCAAGCTTCCAGGAAAATGATAGTAACACCATATAGGCTGGAAATCACTGGAAATGTCTGAAGTCAATGATGGAGCTCATGTAAATACTGCTGATGATTTAGAGCTCTGATTTCTGGTCCAAGCCACAATAAAAGCAGGCTTTATTTGCCAATCTTCAGTGCTCATCATCAGGAAAACGCTGAGTATTTTAAAAAGCCTTTGAAAAGGAAACGCCTCAGCCAGAAAAGTGGATGGTGGCTGAAATAAAGGTTAATCTAATGCACAGTGTTATGCGCCTGTCATGTGTCTTGACCACCATCTGTGTGCAAAGATCATATCACGTTCAGGATGGGGATGGGTAGAGAACTGTTCCTGTTGAAGGGACAACCACTCACCAATCCAAACTCTTATTCTGTACAGCCTGGGGTTTCTTCTGTCTAGCCTCAGGGCTAGTCATGCCTAGCATGGGGCCCCTGTTGTCCAGCCCAGGGCTTCTGTCATCCACTGTTGAAATGTTTCTCTCCTGCCTGTATTTTTTTCAGTCTCTGGACTTCTATCATCCAACTTATGGTTTCTGTCTCCCTTTCTGTTTCTTCTGTTGGGTCTTGAGCTTCTGTCGTTCACTCTAGTGCTTATTACAAGATATTGCAAGAACCGGCTTAAACAGGGTGACACGGAATTAATTATTTCTTTGTGAATTTTTCACAGTGCTCAATGAGATTTGATTGGAAACTTGATAGAATTCATGATCTAATGAAATGAAATGACAGTCATTTAGTCACAGTGTCACTACCTTGCTTTTGGTGTCATATGCTTATGCTCAGTAGGCTTTAATTTACCCCTGACAGTCTTTGTCTTGGCTCTGGTAGGGCAAGAAAACATTGTGTATCAAGTCATTTCCTGTTGGCTGGGATGAAAAAACTGCATCCATGCTTTTTCTTGATAAGACTGGACAACCCTTGGTCTAGTATATTCACATTAGGGCTTTTCACACCTGTAGCTCTTGTAGTTGACCAGATATTCAATGATATCCAACTTTCAGTGTCACGTATTTCCACCTTGCTAAAGTTCTCACTTTAGTGATGCTCAGTGTTTTGGCATTTAACAAAAATGACACCTGTGGTGGCAGTAGATGTCAGATGTCAAGTAAATAAATAACCCCCGTGTTCCCTGGCTCTGTCCCAGTCCACTTTGTACCCCAGCTTTCCAGTCACGGCTCAGTCTCGATCCACCTCTACCCCTTCGCCACTCACGGCAAGTCTCCACTTGTCTCTGAGTCTTGCAGTTCCTTGCAATTCCACACTCTATGCTCATGCATCTCTCTTTGTCATTTCTTATTAATAGAGCGATGTAACGTTCAATGGTTTGCCACTTAACAAAACTGACATCTACCAAGTCTTTACTTGTTAAGTCTTGCTACGTCCTGGTTTATATAAAGTTCGCAGGTCCTGATCCGATGTCGGTTGCTAAGCATCTAGCTAACATTAGCATTCTATCACCATATCGTTGCACACTCTACACGCTTGGCACCATAACATGGAGTTAACACTACAAAGCCTGATCAGGAAGATCCTGCTGCCGAACATAACCCTGTGTTCAAAGCCATGCTAGCTCTACTTCTAAATTACAAATAAGAATCATTGCTAATGCTGAGGTTAATGAAGGATTTAGAATGTTGATAAGTTGGGGTTAAGTGCAGTGTGAAAAGCCATATTAAGAACCATCTGTACATTATAGAAAAAAAGGTAGATGGCTGAGCTCAGCTAATCACAAACGCTAAGAAATATGTGGTAGCATTTCTATTGTCAGTGTCCTTAAGCATCGATGATTAGCATGTGAACATTAAACTTCGTGTTTTTTAATTATTTGAATTATAGTATTCAATTTGGGACACCACCATGACCATCATCAAGCCGCTAAGAAGCCGAAAAATGGCGTAAGTGTCTAATTCCAAATGAACTGCACTATACAGTACTACATCCCCATTCTAATAAATACTAACTGCTCACATTGCCTCATGTAATTACCAGAGAAATGATCTGAAATTACTCCTGCAAGGCAAGTGGGGAAGTCTTTTTTTAAAAATAGAGACAAAAGAGGCTGGATTTATGCAGCCTGCAAAAGAATTAATAGCTAAATAAACTCTTCATAAACACACAAACGATCACAAAATTGAGAAACATGGCACAAAAACAGTAAATGAAGTGAAATAAAAAAGCATAAGTGAGAGACAGACTCAGCAGGGAGGTTACAGCTCTGAAATAACGGTTTCCTAGCAGACCCCTTGGCACTGAACACACACTGCCTTTTCTAACTGCTGCTTTATTGGCGGTGTAGGTGATGTAACAGATGAAGGAGTTTGGCTTCCAAGCACAGGAGATTTACAGCCCGTCCACGGAAACCTTTCAAGTCTTCTTTATGCAGCCGGACTACAACTCCCAAAGCACGCCACTGCGCCCGGAGCCAGGAACCAGGCCTTGGCTATGAAGGTTCAGGAGGAGGTCTGACACAGACCAAGCCAAAGTTTTAGCACTGATTTTTCTCTAAGATACACTTTTTTGACAACCACCATACAGGGCTGAAAACCTGACTAAGCTAATTTGCTTCCACAAATGAATCCATTTTTTTTTCTTTTCGTATTTACTTTGGACTTTTAGATGGTTCCTTGAGGGTTCTGTGGATATCTAGTGGTTAGAGCTCTTCGAAAGAGGTTCTACTCAGACATTTTTAAACCTTTTTTAGCATGCTAGAATTAAAATAACTTCCTTTTAGGATACATATTGGGAAAATCACGTTCCCTCATGAACTACACAATACAGGATGGAAAAATGAATGAAACCTGGTAAATGAAACGGATTTGCTGAATATGAAATTAGAGGTAAAAGATCCAGCACAAATAATCTGTTTGAAAGTCATCTATATAATGTTAATAGTGGAATTTAAACACCATTTGATATGTAGCTTTGAAATATTCATTCATTAATCCATATCCTGGTCATGTTCATGGTCATGGATTTTATCCCGGGAAGTTCGGGTACAAGGTGGGAACACACCGTGGATGAGGCGCCAGTCCACAGGAATCTTATACATACACACGCACACACACACATTCATTCATTCATTCACACCAGAAGATAATTTAGCGTAGCCAGTTCACCTACATGCATCAAAATGAGTGGAATTGAGATGAACGGACGAACCTGGAAAAAGCGTACATGGATATGGGAAAATATTCAGAAATTCAAGATTGAATCAGGGACTCTGAGGCTGGGAGGAAGATATATCCTTCCACCCTCGAGTGCCCCCAGTACCAAGGTCAAACCAGGAAAGAAATAATAAATATTTTTTTTAATCATGCAAAGCTTGAATATATCTAAACATGCAGCATGGCAGAAGTACAGAAAGAAGCTCAGCTATCTAAAGTCTTGTAAAGAACAGACGTAAAAAAAAATGCGAAACGTCGTCATCGGTCACTACACTACAAACACAACCAGATTCTAAAACCAAAAAGTTTTTTTTTATTAACCAACCATTATTTATTATTATTTTTTTACTTATTTATCTTACTCTGACCTGTTAATATATATATATTCTTATTCTAAGTACCAGAATTATTCAAATACACCTTCTAGTTTTTGAGATACTCATTTTAAATTGAGCATTTTCAAATAACAGGCTCAAAAATATATATCAGATCAAAAACTAAAAACTTCATGCCTGTATTTGTCTATTTTGAATGAATACTCACGTTATAAAAAAAAGAAAGAAATCAAGCCCAAATTTTCCTCAAAAAATTGTTTAATCAATCACAAATTGTCATAAAATAATGAATAAAAAATATATATAAAATTAAATAAAATCAGTTGTTTTTTCTAGTGATTTGTTCAATCAAATTCAGTTTGAAAGAAAACAACAAAAAAAAAGTTAAAGTTAAGCAGACCAAAGCAATCAAGCCTAGAATGAAAACCTGCTCTAATCAGTTAGATGTCAGATAATTGTGTTCCAGATTTATTTAAGAAGTTAAAAGTGCCACTGCTCTGATTGGGAATAATGAAAAGGGTCAAACTTTTTCCTCTCTGATTTTCTCGGAGCCCTGATCTAGTGCTTTGCTAAAATCCAGTTTAAAAACAGAGAGTGTTAAGAGCAGGTGGGAGAGATGTACATCATCTGGAGGCTAATCACAAAAGGCAAGAGTTCACTAAAGCTGTCTGACCTGCAGAAAGACCTGATTCACTTTCCTGTATAGAGCGCTAAATTAGGCAGAAATATCCCCTCCTGCACTTCACTGGCATTCAGAGCACATTACAGTCCGGTAACCGACTCACTATTTATTTCCGAGGCTTTAGCCTGCTGATCCCCTCTATTCCTCTGTCTATGTTCATAGCCCTCGCTGCTCAATTGCCATTTTCCAGGTCAACAAACTCCGGTGGAGGTCATTGAGGCTTTGATTTACTGCAACGGCGTCACGACGTGTGGAAAAACCGGGTTTGATCGCACGTGTTGTTTATGACCCCCTGTGCCAATCTTTCCCTGTCTGGCTATGCACCGGGGCCGGTATTCCCCGAGTTCCTAAATTAGCTTAAAAATGTCTAATTTTATCTGAAGAGTGATTCAGGATCAGTCTCAGAGCAACTCCGGGAAAGGAAAATACAACAACTTTTATCTTACAGAAGAAGGCGGGGCTAAACCCTGTTACTACTTATGACACACTCTTTCGAAGACTGTGATTGGTTGTCCAGTAAAAAACAATAAATAAATAAATAAATAAATAAATAAATAAAGGGAACTTTTTAAAAAAATGCTGTATTATAAGCCTTCATATTGTCTCTATGTTAAGATATTTAAGTCTCTATCGTTTAGTGTCTATAACGTAAATGTAAAAATCTCTGACAGAGCACAGAAATGTCATAGCAACAAGTTATATTATTTCTGCCCATATGTCATTTATAGATACGCTAACATCTCTGAAAACAGAGCCGAATACTGGCAGAATATATATATATATATATATATATATATATATATACATATACAAGGATCTTCTCTTTAATTTTAAGGGGAAACGCCCATATATCTAAAAAAATCTTATAATAACGTCACTAAGAGCAACTTTAAGAATATGAGCCCTGGAAAGTCTTGAGTTAGCATCAATGTAGCAGAGCTAATCACTGATTAGCAGCAATCCTTTAGTACTGTACAAATTTAATGAATTTTCAAAGCTCTTTTACCACACGGAAAAATACAAACGGAACACAAAACTGACCACATTACAGGAAACAATAAATTATTTGTCAGTAACAATAGTGAATTCGGTCTAATATCTATTACCTAATAAGTAAGGTTACTGTAATATTAGCTAAGCTAACTAGTTACCTTGCTAAAGACTGGTTTAGGTAGCTAGTTAGTTTGTTTTAAACAATACAAACTGCAGTTCAAAGTGTTTTTTTTTTATTCTGACTACAGTTCAATCAACCAAAATAAAAATAAAATAAAATAAAATAAAAGACTAATTATGAAGTAGTATCATCAAATTTAACGAAGCACTGCCCGTGTTGATCCTTTAAGGCTTGTCTATTAGAATCTATGCAAATTTTCTACCAGAGTTTATCACAAGTTTGCATTTGTTAGTTTGCATGTAAATGCAAATTGCTGGATTTTTTATTTTAAGTTTTTTTTTAAAAAAGAAATAAATAAATATATTTTTTTTTTGATATTCTTAAATCCAGACCAGTGTCACATTCATTTTCAGAAATTGATTAATATTTGAAAAAGAAATTTTGTACTGTCTCAGTATGACACTTGGTGTGTGTGTGTGTGTGTGTGTGTGTGTCTGTGTGTGTGTGTGTGTGTGTGTGTGTGTGTGTGTGTAATTTAGAACCATCCAGGGATTACACCTGATCCACTGAGATAAATGTCCTAATAAATCTCTACAAAGGGTGTGAATGACAGATTCACACAAACACACACACACACACACACACAAGCAAGCAAGCAACCTTTATACCAGTTTTGTGCTGCTGTTATTTTCAACGCTGACCCTTAACCTTTCCTGCATAACTGTGATTGCGATGTGTGCTTGCTCTCTCTCTCTCTCTCTCTCTCTCTCTCTTTCTCTCTCTCTCTCTCTCTCTGTATATTTGTGTTTGTGTGAATCTGACATATCCAAATATGAAACATACACTTTCAGAATATCCCAGATTCTATTTTGCTTACACAACAGAAACATTAACAGTCATTAATTACTAAAGAACACCTCATAGTCCTTTAACTTCTTTAACATCATGAAACTTCCACAAACTCTTTTAAACTCTCTCTTTATTCTGTGTCTACACTTCTGTAAAGCTGCTTTGAGACACAGGGAATTGTTAAGAGTGAAACTAACTGTCTCTCTCTCTCTCTCTCTCTCTCTCTCTCTCTCCTGCACCTTTTCATTGTGTTTCATGGCTCTGACACTGGAGACTCCTTCCATAATATATTAAATAAACAGCACTGAAAACCCTGGGTAAGTTCTTACTAGAGGAACAATATCATGAATACAGAGCAAGACTAACATAATTAATATACTGCATTAACGTCAAAGGAAAAAGGATTTTAAGATTCTTCTGATTTTTTTTTAAATCTCTTCATAACCATTCTCCACCACAACTTTCAGATGTTCTACAGTTCTACGCTCCCTTTCTCCCTTCCGTACGATCCGCTCTTCCTCATCAAGGCTCCTCAGCACACCCTCCTCCGTTTTTAAGCACCATGGGCCGCTAGACCATTTAGTCGCACCGCTCGTCACTTCTGGAATTCCGTAAAATCCATAACACAGGCTCTCTCACCACTCGAAACCTATTTATTATTTATTTATGCCACAGGATCTTCGACTGCACTTAAATCTTATTAAAAGATTGTGTTAGATAACTGTATTTTCTTTTTTTTAACATTGTTAATTTGTTATTTGTTTACTGTTATTTTATTATTTGCTACTTGTGGGAAATTATATAGTGAGCGGCTTGAAAGGTGCCTATAAATAAAATTTATTATTATTATTATTATTATTATTATTATTATTATTATTATTCAAATCAATCAACTCTCATGAAGATCTGGAGATCTGTTTCCTTCATTTTTTTTTTTTATTTCTTTGCCTTTTGAATGGAGGTATACAAAAAGTCCACCACTGACCTTCTTTTTTTCTTTTTAATTTTTTTGTCCCAATTGTTTGTTTTCCCCACTTATTCCTTCCTAAGTATTTTTTTTTATTAAATAATGAAACATAATAATAGTAAAACCTGAAATGTCAGACTCTTGTTCTGCTGCATTAACCTGAATTAATCAATAAAATTACATCAAGTTTAAAAATGGAGTTTGTTCCTGTTTTGTTGTGTCCATGTTCAGTACTGAACGTCTTCATCGTGTCCCGCTCCACAGTGGTGCTTAATGTGAAGCTAATATGAAATTATTTGTAGTTTTTCTTAAGGATTTCTGATTTTATTTTTTTTTTCTCCAGCCTACTTGTGGTAATAGCAAAGTTAAACAAAAACAAAACAATTTTTTCCACACAAATGTTTGTATCTCTAAAGTAAATGATGATTGGGGTCAAACCCATTTCTGCTCTCTGAGATGCCTTGAGTGCTTTATTGAAAAAAGCTTGGTGTTATGTTCAACCGTTAAAATTCTGTTTTAATCTATGAAAACAGAGGAAAAAAAGAGTCGTGAAAAATCCTTCATTTCTTTACACTATTAAAAATGTCCAGTAAGCAGATTGAAAAAGGTTTAACGATCGCTTCAGTGTGTGACCTCGTGATAAACTGATATATTCCTGAACAAAGCAGCTTAATGTTCTCTGGGAATAATCGATCAAAATATCTGATGATGACGGTTCTGTTAACGATAGAAATCAAACACCGAGAGACGCCTTGAACTCTTTCCAACAACCTGTCCCATAAAGTACGTATGACGTTCGTTAAACTATTGGAAGGGTTCTCGGTTCTCGTCACGTTGCGTTGCGTTACTGAACGCCGCCATCCCGCCGCCATTTTTCCACCGTTTCCTTTGACCAGAAAAATCCTTCTTTCACGGTTTTTGACACCAAATGTGAAGTGCCTTCTGTTATTTTTCCTTCTTTCCAAATCAAGCAGCACCATGTGTTTGGGTAAAAAAGAAAAAAAAATGGAGTTAGCTTTTGCAGTGCAGTGGGTACTCATAAATTTCTCAGCAGTGCTCTAAGCCTGTACTTTCCCCAAGTCCCTAGTTTATTGCGTAAGGAGGGAAAAAAAAATAAAGTCGTGCTTCTGTGTCGGCTTCGGCCTTGAGGCTGAATTATTCACCTTGAAAGACAGACTGAAAGGGAGGGAAGGGAGAGAACGACCGAGTCTGTCTGAGGACGCTGGAGGGTTTAGTCTCGTACAGAAGGCTAATAGAGAGGAAGAAGTCGAGGAAGAGGAAGGCGTGTACTTTTTCCTGTGAGGAAAAAAAAACTATTACGTTTCCTCTTCTAGAAGTCGATAAATAAATGTGTCGTTTGACCTAAAAAAAAAAAAAAAGCTACCAAGAAACTCTTGTGAAATGAGCCATGATGAAGCCAGTGGGTTTGAAGTGAGCTGTGATCATCCAAGCGTGATGGAGGATTTATCCTGTGACCCCACGGGAAACAAAACAAACAACCCAAAAAAACACGCAGGTTTAACGTGAGCCTGTGCTTCTTCTACGTTCTCTTTACTTCTGAGAGATATTTTTCTTATGATTCGAGACTATTGTTGGTGTTTATGTTCCTCTGGTTCTATCTGGGGAATAGGGATGAGTGTGAGAAGGATGAGAGAAGGATGAGAGGAAGATGAGCGAGAGGCAACATGGTGTCCGCATCACTTTTTAATATCGCTCTGACCCACTTGTTTTCGAGAAAGTCTTGAGAAATCACCCAACACCAGCACAAAGATGGGATTATCTTCCCACACCGCATTTTCTTCTTCTTCTTCTTCATCATCTTCTTCTTCTTCTTCTTGCTCTCTCGTAGACGGATTTCTGCCAAGTCAGTGTGGATGGTCTCAAGAGCTTCACACAGATAAGAAAAAAGCCTGGAGCTTAACACCATTCATTTTTTGAGGGCTGAGTTTATTTATTTATTTATTTATTTATTTATTTATTTCAGTGCTGGTGGAGAAGATTTCTGGAGTTTCAAAAGAAATTTAAAAAAAAAGATTGAAAATGTCTGAAATCCAGAACTGAGGTGTTTTGTGTTCGAGCTGCTTGGGAATTTAAGTGTTGATCGTCTCCCTTCAAGCTAACATTTAAAGGTCATCATAGTCATTATGAGGATTTTCATTTATTTTCTGCCTCTTAGAATTACAGCCTGATGCCTTAGGAAGCATTACTGTGCATTTGTGTGTGTGTGTGTGTGTGTGTGTGTGTGTGTGTGTGGACAGACACTAGAAAGTGTTAATCTGCAGAAGCTTGCAGTCTATAAATATAAGGGTCGAAGTTTCGGAGCAGATTAGTCGTCCGTGCCTCGAGCAGCTCTGCTGAAAGCGTATTAAAAATGACCAAAAGACAAACAGAAATCCGTCCGAGGGCCGAACGCAGCTGACTATAACGCCGTGTCCGACAAACCGACGTGGTTTCTACGTCTAAGCAAATTCTTCACAATGTAAAGAAGTTTCAATTCCAACAGCACTTACTCTGAAGTTTGACACTAGATTTAGAAGAGGTGAGAAAATCCTAGCAGGTATAGAGAGAGAAAGAAAATAAACAGACTTGGTTCTGAAATCTGATTGGCTGGATGTTATGGGATCACATGACTATGATGCTACACAGTAACTCTAAAGAATATCCTGATCGTCCGCTACGTTGCTTAACGTCTGACGCTTACTGTTAAAAGACTGTACTATTTGTTGGAAGAATTTTTATAATTTATAGCTCAAATAAATAATAAGAGCTTAAAAGTGATTGGATCATATTATTGTTGTGTATGACAGGTGAGGGGGCGGAGCCAAACCCTCCTGGAGTTCCTCATTAATAACATTAATCAATGTTCTACCGGGTAACGATTGAACGATTCAAACGTACGTATGACTTTAAAAGGTAAGGACTGAACTTCGCCATAACAATAATAAATAATTCCTATTGATTTTAGATTTGATTAAGAATGAAAAAGAAGAGAAATCTGTTTAATCTGATGTACCTCAGTGTGGTTTAATGTTTTATTCTATGTTCTATTGTATGGAAGTGTGGGTGAAGACGGCTAATTAATTAATTTATTTATTTATTGATTGATTTATTATTATTATTAGTAGTAGTAGTAGTTGTTGTGTTTGTATATATTTATTATCAGTGATTATTATAATTTTATTATAATTTTAAAATGTATTTTTAATGTATGAATTAAATTAACTATAATAATTATTTATTTATTTATTTATTATTTATTACTTAAAGATAAGTAATCTTTTTCCCCCACATCCAAGCATCTATTTGACAATAAGTAGATTTATTTATTTATAATTTAATTTAATTTAATTTAATTTAATTTAATTTAATTTAATTTAATTTAATTTAATTTAATTTAATTTACGGCTTACATTCTCTGGCTGACAAAACAGCTGAGGTCAAAGTTCACTCAGATAAAGCGACAGTCACTTCTGCACATGCGAGTCTCCGAATCTGTGAAAATGTGGCTGCAGATTTTTATACTGAGAAGAAAAAGAAAGAGAAAGAGAACGAGAAAGAGTGAGGCATTGAAGGATGGCCTGTAAGTGTCTTCCTCACACTGGGTGATTTATGTGAGCTGTGCGTGGGGCCTCTGTGTGTGTGTAACCATGGATTAAAGATGGCAGAGACCTTTACAGCGCTGTCTCCTTCAGCTATTATCACACTAATGTAGAAGCCCTAGGTAGAGATGCTGAGGAAACTGCTACAATGGATTAAGAGATAAAACGAGCGAATAGAGTCATCCTAACTCCTCTCGCCATCCTAACTCCTCTCGCCATCCTAACTCCTCTTTATCTAGGCTTTCTCAGACAATCCCAGTGGCTCCTGTGGTACTTCAAAAGCATCTGAGATACTTTCCTTCTGATACACGTTTCTTGTATTCCGTGAATCTCTGCTGTTGTAAAAAAAAAAAACAAAAAAAAAAACGTGTGCTCAATCAGTAATGTTTATGACAGGAAGCTCTGTCTCAATAGATCACGCTGCACGTAAAATAAAGCTCTATACCAAGCACTTAAGGTTTCCTAGAACAACAAACGTTCCCAAGTTCCTCAAAAGGACACTTAGTTCCTGAAAACACTGGTGCATTTTTTTGACTAAATATACTGCTCATGAAAATCTACATAACTTGGAACAAAAAGCCAGTAACTAAATGTGTTAGCTCCTGAAAAGGTTCACGTGTTCCTCCCGAACAGCCTCCTGGACTCCTGAAAAAGCCGACAGGTTGGGAAAAACACAAGAACAAAGGTTTTTAGTTCCTGAAAAACTTCCTGGACTCATGAAAAACTGAAAAGATTTATAGATTCCTGATAAAGTTCCTGGGTTCCTAAAATAGTTCCCAAACTCCAGAAAATCACACTGGGTCCCTGAAAAGGATCCTGGAATAATGAAAAAATTATTGGGCTATAAATATTTCCATACCCATCTATCACGTACTGTATGAGGGGATTTAGACTGGAATCTGGTGTGAACTACAAAACTTTACGGACTTTAATTCACAGAAACAGATCTCACGTGATTGTGTTTCCATTTCAACTTGTGGATTGAACAGGAGACGGGTTTTACTTCATCTGGCATCAGATTAAATTGCAGCGTAAGAGCGTGAGGATCGATTGACAGGCTAATAAGTTGTCTTAGACATACACAAATACACACACACACACAGACAGAGAGAGAGAGAGAGAGAGAGAGAGAATTAGGGAAATCCCTCTTCATTCCTGGCCCTGTTTCTCTGACTCTCCTCTCAGATGGGGTTCTCCGCAGCAGCAGTCGTATAAAAGCTCTCACTGTTCTTTACAAACCCACCTGCCCAGGTGGACTACAGCCAGGTGTGTGTGTGTGTGTGTGTGTGTGTGTGTGTGTGTGTGTGGTCTCTGGCTATGTAATGTCTTGCTAAGATGTGGTTGATACTGAGGTC
>JAOTRN010000053.1:4528291-4538335 GCA_028566695.1 Bagroides melapterus
ATAATAATAATCATAATAATAATAATAATAATAATAATAATAATAATAATAATAATAATAATAATAATAATAATAATGATAACCGTTAAAAGTATGTTTGTCTCTACGACAGTAAAATCATTTTCGGTTGTTTACCTGTACCACTCCAATCCGTTGTCATAGAAACGATCGAAAAAGTGCGGCTCGGCTCCCGCCGCCCTCACGTCCGGGTGCACGCGGAGAAACTCGAGCAGCGCGCGCGTGCCGCCCTTCTTCACGCCTACGATGATGGCCTGCGGCAGCCGCTTGGCCCCGTCACCGAGCGGCCGGAGCTTGCCGGACGCCAGCGGTAAACCGTGTGCGTCGTAGCGAGCCTGCGATCCACGTGTGGCGACGTTCCATCTGTGGAGCACGCGCTTCCTCCGTAGCGGCGCCTCCGACGCTTCGACAAACTCCAACGCGGACAGCGACGCGTCTGTTGCGCGCAGCGCGGAGCCTTCGAGCTGTGTTAGGCTTTGCAGCAGGTAGAAGGAAGCGAGCAGGGACACCAGCATGACCGCACACTTCCTCAGGAGGCTCTTAACGGACAAGGTGGTGTTACCCGGTAATTTACACGCCATGTCGCTCCACACGTCGCGTTAGTCCGAGCCGTGGCCATGCTAGACGCACATTCTCGGGGCTGGATATCCAAATAATGCATCAAAAATTTATCTCCAAAGTAATATCGGATTTAAAAGCATATACGCTTCACTTCACTTCGCGTTTTTTTTTCTTTACTTTATTAAAATGCTATTTGCAATGAATTGCCTCCTGTAATTCCCCCACATTCACTTGTTTTAAGCCTGGCTTATTTTGCTTCAAAGTCAAACTAAATTTTTGCATATAAAAACGCAACTAAAACAAAGAATTGACAATTACAGATCACATGTACACATAAACGACCTGTCAACTTTGCAGTAAACTTCCAGCTCCACTGCATGTGCGCTTCCTGTGAGCCTCTACAGCGCGTCGCTGTTGCACATGACAGACACTTCCGACGACAAATCAGATGGCAGAGATCCTGTCTTCTTTGCATAGCAGTTGAAAATAACCAATGAACGTGCGGCGTGGGCGGGGACAGAGTCAAGCCTGATGAAGAGCTGTCACGCTCCCAGGCTAAGCAAATGTCACTTTCTGAGCGCGTGCTGTAGTGGTATGTAAATAAAGAATACGTCACCAAGTCCATTCACCTCATTTAATATCAGTTTTATATTTAATATTTTAACAATATTTAAAAGACAGAAACAAGACCTGGAATAGTTATTTCACAATGCAAACAGAATCTAGTAATAATCTAATATTTGCAGTATAAACACGTCGATTAAATATTAATTTGTTGATATTCAGCCTTTTAAAGGCTTCAGTGTTTTATCATTTAAATTTTTACAAAAATTACACCACATACAAAACACCTTCCCAAGTACCACCAGAACAATGAAAAGAACATGGAAATTATTGTCATTTCTGACACTGTAGTACAAGCAGCTGCTATTATTCAGCTATTCCAGGATATTCAGAGGAACTTGCAATTTTTCAACAATACCAAAGACCTTCTGTAGATTTGTGCCTAAACTTGTCATGTGACATCGCTACAACATGCATTCAGCCAGATCCATCTTCAAACATGAGTTCAGCTCTCATAAAAAGTCCATACATATGTGTCTTCACTGGTAGGGGTTTAAAAGAAGATTACTGTGCTTGTAAATTCACCTATTCAAGTCATTTTCCACACAAAAAAGCACAAAAACTTCAGGTCAGGGCAATAAAAGAAGAGATGGAATGATACTGAAAGTGAATCAAAAAATACTAAATGTATCTGCTTTTGTTTTCAGAAAAATTACATTTACTTAAGCACTAAAATCACCTAGATTTTTAGATTGTATCAATAAATAAAAAAAAATAAATAAGTGAAGAAAAAAAAAAATTTATATAAAAATGTCCAGTTCCAAAAATAAATTTCTTCTCCAACTCCAGTTCCATGTCATATTTATGCTAGAATCAGCACTGAACTACATTACCCATCACCCCGAGCATATCACATGACCATGTCACGCCTCCGACTGATTAGCATACTCACACCTGTTCTGTGTTGCCGCTAACAGGAATAAAGTTTTTATATACATATAAAATATAAATGTCTGAAATAATATGAGTAGAGTGCAAAGTGTAAAGTTACAACGTATTCTGTGAGCTGTGTGTGTGTAAGAATAATAAACTTTTGTTATTCACAGAGTATATTTTCTGAAATAATCCCACATCTCATGAAAAAAAATCCTACTGGTTTGTTATCGCGGAAATCAGAATGATCATCACTTCCGGGTCAGACGACAAACGTACATCATCCCTCAGTACTCTGTTGCCACTTCTGTTTAACTCTTGCGCTGTCTTCGCTAACCATGCTAAAAAGGCTAATAAATAAATAAATAAATAAATAAATAAATAAATAAATAAATGTATATAAAAATATATCAGATTCATTTTTTTTCAAATCTTTTTGCATAAATCTGTTAATCAACCTCAGTTCTGATCAGAACTACTAAACATTTGAAAAAAAAATCAGAACTGTAACTTTTTAATTACTAGTTAATTTAGTGATGTCACTAATTTGTATAAAAAACAAACAAAATTACTTATTTTTAATATAAAATTATTTTTTAATTTTGTAATAATGTTTACCTTTTATCACAGCATTGGATTTGTCAAAGATTACTAACAACACTGGCTTCTATGCATTGTTAGTTTTTGTGCAGCATCAGATTTAATTTTTGTTTCCTTAATTTACATACTGTGGCCCCATTGACAGCCATTATAATCAAATTTTTTTCATTGCACAGTCATGACATGAGAAAAACATGCATTGTTGCTGGGAAGAATTCAAATTTGTAATTTTTACTGTTAACTAAAATATAGCGTCCTTACTCCATTACACAGAGCTGTGCAAACAAAGACTTATTTTTGTGTGTGTTTGTGTGCAAGAGTGTGTCCCAGTGCACCGGGCGGCCAGGTCAAACTGACCCGGGAAGAACAGAGGCTATAAAATTTATTTCTAACGCATAATTCAACAAAAATAGTGATAATTAATTTACTTGCAAAGAGCATAGTAACAATCCTTGTCATTTTCAGGCAGGTATATGGAAGAAAACCCAAGTTATGACAAATTAAATCCTTAAATCTGGTCAATTAACCCGAAGATAATAGGAAGGTTAAAATTCAGGTTTCTGTGTGTCACTGTCAAGCTTTTATTGTTGCTGTTGTGTTTATTTATTGTGTTTCATCTTGCTTATAATTTATTTATTTTTGCTTTGTATCTAGTGTTTTATTTGTTTGTGCGTATACCCTCTACAAAATCCGATATCTAATAAAAGTCATGTTTGTATCACAATATAATATAAAAATGTATTGGAACATAATGTAGAGAATTTATATAGAGGTTTTTTTTTTGGTCTGTCTTGCTGCAGACTATTTTACGTGCAAGTGTGTATCATTTTTACGACGCATTTAAATATCTAATCTCACACCAAACAGGAGCATGAAATTGCTGTTGCTCAGATGCACAGATTGTGAGTTTGTGAGGTTCTGCGTGGAGAACTGGGTCTAATGAGATTAATACCAACCTGCATTTCGGCATGACGGAAGATAAGATCATCTTAACATCCGGCAGGGGAATAATAATGATAATAATCTGCTCGGTCTTTAGATATTCTCTGCCTGTGTGTGTGTTTGTGAAAGAGAAAGGAAGTGTGCATGTCCAGATCTTCTAAAACTTTCCCCTACATTTATTTTCTCCACCGCACAAATTCCACATTTTGTCATCTTTGGGATATTTGGAATCTCATCTCCCGGATATTTTCCTCCATGCTCCCAGATCGCTTCATCTCTCAGAGGCCACCTAAGAAGATTCCACTCGATTGCTCTATTCACTTAAATAACTAGGGAACAGCGCAGAGCGAAATAAAAGTAACAGAGTCGCATTACTTCTTTACAAGTGAACAAGAACAGAACCAAATGTTTCACATCTGCTCCTGTAGTTTGGGCCATTAGCATGAGAAAGACGGGGCGCTGCTTCAATGCGGCACGGCCCGTCGCATCAGAATGGCAACGGAGAGCTCAATCACGGCTCGCTTTATGCCAGATGTCTGCGTGTTGTGACACAAAGCAGGGGCCGGGCTCTCGTTTAACAAATCGTGGAGAGAAAACAGAGGCAGGACAGCCCGTCCCCCGAGGTCAAACCGTATTACATTGTTATCACTGGCCTTGTGGTGGAAGAATGCATTGGAATGTGATTCTCTGACTGGGTTAACACTTGTGTCCCAATGACAATAATATTACATGTATATATAAATACCTGCTGTGTGTGAGCTAAAAACGCAGTTTACACCACCCGTGTGTATAATTTAGATATACATATACATAATTTAGAAAGCATAAAGTATACAGCATTTCACAGCACAAGTACTTCCTCAGTACACTATAATTCAACTTTACTTTGGAATATAATCACAGAAATAGATTAAAAAATATTATTTTTGCATTAAAGTGTGAATCTGAAGTGTGAACATGTCGATCATCTGTTTCTACAAATGAATCTGTTATTTAATGAAGTGACTTTCTCACGAACCCTGATATACGAGTACAATATCTCCTATAAAATATCTGAAACGTGTGTCCCACAAGTCAAGAGCCTTTACAACAGGAAGTTGCATCCTTTAGATTTTCTGAACAGCATGCCAGAATGAAGCTGTCAGTTTATATGTGTGTACGTGTGTGTGTGTGTGTGTGTGTGTGTGTATACACATGTACACCTACTAAAGTGAACTATATGTCATGGATTGAGGAGTATTCTCAATGGGAGGGGCCTAAAACATAGGGGCGGAGATTACACAATAGAGGTGTCCCTAAGGCTTATGATAAATAATTCTATATTATTCCTATAAAAATATCTGGAATTTTCATTCCAAATGTAAAATGTTCAACAGGGTCAAATAATGAAGTTCAAATTCTTTTCTTGTGTGAAATTCTTTCTTCACATAGTCCAACTTTTTGGAGGTTGTGGTCAGAGCACAAGGTCAGACATGATACAGCACCACTGGAGCACAGAGGGTTAAGGGCCTGGCTTGAGGGCCCAATAGTGACAGCTTGGCACTGCTGGGGCTTGAACCCTGATATTCCAATCAACAGCCAGAGCCTTTTTAAATGCATTGGCAACACGTGCAATTTGTCATGCCATTAAAGCTCATTTGAATTGAATTGAATTGAAATTTTGAGAGAGAGAGAGAGAGAGAGAGAGAGAGAGAGAGATTGGTTAATGTAATTATTACTAGTTAACACTATTGTTTGGTGGCAGCCACACCCACTGTTGGGCCCTTGAGCAAGGCCCTTAACCCTCTGCCACAGCCACTGTTGAGCCCTTGAGCTAGGCCCTGGAGCACAGAGGGTTAAGGGCCTTGCTCAAGGACCCAACAGTGGCAGCTTGGCATTGGCAATACATGTACAATTTGTCATGCCATTAAAGTTCATTTGAATTGAATTGAAATTTTGAGAGAGAGAGAGAGAGAGAGAGGTTGGTTAATGTAATTACTACTAGTTAACACTATTGTTTGGTGGCAGTTAATCACATACCCAATTTGGAGTGAAACTAGACGATGGCTTCATGACACGGCACGAGTTACTCAACAACGACTGCAGTCGAGGCGAAACATTTCATTTATTTCCATTCTTGCTGAATCCCATAGATTAGTTCCTATTCCTATACCACCCTAGAGAAGACAGATTTTTTCCTGAATGCTCGTCTGCATTTTTGACGACTGAATCACAGAGCTTTTTGTCCAGTAAATATTCCCTAAAGGACAAACGAAAGAGTCAGGATGTAAACTTAGAAGGGCTCGGGTAGTCGCTCCGGCCCTGTGTGTTGTCTGTGGACAGGTTTATGTGTGGCTCAGGGACATCTCAGCATGGAGGAGACATCTTTACTACAAGTGCAGGCCAAAAATACGCAGGGCCAGAACACAAACTGAATCCCAGCACAGGAAATGAAGCCTAGGGGCAAGTCCGAGTTTCGGCATCGGGGAAAACTCAGGTCAGAGCTCAGGAAAGCAGAGCAATAGGAAATGTTGAATTAGCATACGTGGATAGCAGTGGTGCTAAGTCACTGGTCTGTATGTTGGAACAAAAGCACATGGGAGATGTTACTGTGAGCTGGATCAGTTTGGTGGAGAACTTCCTGTCCTGGATGTACTGGTTTCCTGCTTACACACACTTTGACTCAGGAATTTATTTGGGATTAGTTGGGATGTGAACATGTGCCCTAAAGGAACAAACAAAGGATTTTAGACAAGGCTTTTCACACATCACCTGCATCACTCTAAAAACACAACCCTGAGTTATTACTGCTCAAACTTGACCCGAGATCAACAAGGAATTCCGGCTCTTCATAATCTGACCTTTCACACTGTACGTTCCTAAAGCCTGGCTTAACTTTCTTCTTATTTGCATATTTGCTGTGTCAACAATCATGATTGGATAAATCCAGCGTGTCCGATTTAAATAACGGCTTGCCTCCTTTAACATCAGTGAGACATAAAATTCCGGTTTGCCGTTATATCGTTATCCTTCGCAGCGTTTTAATCTTTTTTGTCCTTAAGTTCGTCGTGTAGTTGAACAGGAGACGTTCACTAACATCCAACTTACGCAGTGTCGCTATGGCTAACACTTCCATGATGTTCAGAATTCTTCCATCCGATGCTATCTACCAAGCCGATACTGTCACGTCTTGCTACATCCATCTTCAGGTTCTGATTGGGAGTGTGTTACTAAGCAAACTAAATGTTGAGAGTGGAGTTAACGCTACAAAAGCCATGAACCATGGGGGAAAAGACGGATGGATTGGTGACTCCAAACTGCTCGTGAATGAGTGCGTGAACGTGTGTCTGTATCGTGTGACTCCAGATCCACCATGTGCCCTGATTACCATAAATCTTTTACTGAAAATGCCGGAATGTTTCTGTTTGAAACACACGTGTATCTTATTTAAGAAGATTTCTGAATTCAATACCAAAGTAACTTCCCAAATTTCCCAAAGTTACTTCATATTTTTTTCCAAACACCTTCCCAGAAAAAAAAACGAACTACCTTTACAAGGTCTTAACAAAGTCTTTTAATTCTGTGTCGGCTTTCTTATGACGATAAAGTTGGTCTTGTGTAAATAATCTACAGTATACAGTCTAAATAAAAAGGTGAAGTGATGACTGTGAGTGGAATTTAGTTAAAGCTCTTGTATAATCCAACCTTTTTTTTTAAAAACTCTACGATTCACTCTTTGCTTTTAGCCACCTTGTAAATACAACAAGGCTGAATGTAGCGGTTTTATCAGCTGAAGCCCAGATGACTCTCAGCCTCCCAAACAGTCCGTTCTCCTGAGTGCTGGTATATTTACTGTAGCAATATACACACAGCTGTAGCAAGTGATGACGCTGGAGATTTGTTTTAATGGCCTCATCCGGCTCCGAACAGGAAGAGCTTTTTTTCGTTTTGTTGAAGCCGCAGAAATGCAAATGAAATTGTACTTTGTCCTGAGACTTCATCCTCTATGAGGCAGCGAGACCTAAACAGACCAGAGATGGAGTGGAAAATAGTCTGAGTGGGAGGAGCTAAATTATTAGCGGACGGGGATTATGGATTATGCACTGATTATGGATTTCACTGATTCATGTTGGAGTTGGGATCAGAACGCAGGGTCAGCCATCATACAACGCCCCTGGAGCAGAGAGGGTTGAGGACCTTGCTTAGGGGCCCAACAATGGCAGCTTTGTGGTGCTGAGGCCCTGAACTTCCAATCACCAATCCAGAGCCTTAACCACTTAAGGTACCAATGCCCTACCTGATAGATACGTCAACGCTGTAGCCAAATGACAGACATGACCTTTATACCAAACATGAAACAGAGTCTCAAGATCATCATGTTCCTTGAAGCTTCTTCAAAATCCATGTATGCATCTCTCTCTCTCTCTCTCTCTCTCTCTCTCTCTTACACATTGTTCTTTCTAACCCCTCTATTCAAACATCTTTTGTGAACGTTCTTAGCAGGAGGTCCTCTGTTCAGATGGCAGGGACTCCAGGATAAAAAAAAAGAAGTCAGCCACATTCACCTCCTGACTCATGACCCTGCTCTGGAGCGGGGAAAAAAATACCACTAGGGTACTAAGAGCAGCCATTAAAGATGGAGCCATCAAGCCAGACCTCTTCAGTTAATGCTAGTAATGATGAGGTGGGGACTGCCATGTCCTCCATGTACTGATACTTAGATACACTTTTATCTCAGCTTGAAGCGCACCACACGAACCAAACCGAACACACGTCCTCGTCTATCCAATCACAGACGATCCAGGGGCGTTCTTTCAGGAAGGTGGGAGAACGAGCTTTACTCCCGTAAGCACTAAGGGCTTAATGATATAAGGTCCATTACACAAGAGGCATCTCACTTTTCCTACACCTTAGTTAGAATATTCATATAATGTAATAAAACCTTATGAGGGGTGTGTGAGCCTGGATGATGAGAGTTTTGTTTTGTTTTGTTTTTTTTTCAAAAATTGTAATTAAAGAGAGTAGACAAGAGGGCTATTGTACACACGGGTGCTGAGGCAGGAATAAAACTAAGAACATCACACTTTAGAGTCAGAAAACGAGGCGTGGCAGGTCATGGGAACTGACGACTGGCAGAAAACCTATGTGTATGGCAGCATGTGTGTGTGTGTGTGTGTGGATTGTGTTACATGAGAGGTTAATTCACAGACCTTACCCACTGAACTGAGTTAAATATTTACTGTCATGATCCCCAGATGACTGTTTCAGAGTTAATCATTCAGTCGATAATCAGCGGATTTATCATAGATTATGTATTATATATTATCCCACATGTTAATTTATGTTAATGTAGATGCATGCACTGGACAGGATTGGCTACTGTATCATCCATGTTTGCCTTTGATTTTCAACACCGGACAATAAAATTAGAAAACTAATTTTATTATTACCTAATAAATAACATTACAAAAATAAAACATTCCTAAATGTAAAATAAAAAAGACAATGCCAGCATGGTGTAGTATGTTTGGATTGAATTCAGAGTGTACGGGTGTACTGATGAGTGAATACTGGAGCAATAACCGAGCAGTAGGTACTGAATCAAATGCAGTAGGTAATGAATCAAATGCAGTTGGTAGTGAATCTAATGTGGTAGGTACTGAATCATATGGAGTAGGTAATGAATCAAATGCAGTAGGTGCAGAATGGAATACAATAAGTACTGAATGGAATGCAGTAGAATATTGAATCGAATGCAGTAGGTACTTAATTGAATGCAGTAGGTAATAATTCACATGGAGTAGGTAATGAATCAAATGTAGTAGGATACTGAATCAAATACAGTACGTACTGAATTGATTGCAGTATGCACTTAATTCGAATACAGTAGGTACTGAATTGAATACAATAAGTACTGAATCGAATGCAGTGTTTACTGAATTGAAGGCAGTAGGTACTGAATCGAATGCAGTAGATGCAGTAGGCACTGAATCAAATACAGTAGGAACTGAATCAAGCACAGTATGAACTGAATCAAGCACAGTATGAACTGAATCAAGTACAGTAGGAACTGAATCAAGCACAGTAGGAACTGAATCAAGTACAGTAGGAACTAAATCAAGTACAGTAGGAACTGAATCAAGCACAGTAGGAACTGAATCAAGTACAGTAGGAACTGAATCAAGCACAGTAGGAACTAAATCAAGTACAGTAGGAACTGAATCAAGCACAGTAGGAACTGAATCAAGCACAGTAGGAACTGAATCAAGTACAGTAGGAACTGAATCAAGTACAGTAGGTGCTAAATTGAATACAATAAGTACTATATATAGTGATCTGGTATGTTTAGATGCTGTCTTCTTCACTCTGACTGATCACTCAGGTTTGTTGGCGGTGAGAGTGACTGTTTGCTTTACATATCAGGGAGCTCTCATGTCTGTGGTTCCC
>JAOTRN010000053.1:4589579-4602207 GCA_028566695.1 Bagroides melapterus
ATATTTCTACTGAAATCAAGTCAAAAATTCTAAGTAAGTAAGTCATTTTTTGCAGTGTATGATTGGCTTTGTGTTCCGCCTCTCTAACCCACGTCACTTTACGATTGGCTTTGTATTTTTGGCTAACGTCTGACTAACATATAGCTGGAGCTATATTCGGTAGTATGGAGAGCCAAAGTTCTGTGTCAAGACGTGAAGTAAACGATAATACAGGGCATCGATTTGTGTAGAGACGGTATGGACATGTCCCTAAAAATATCCAGGGAACACAATTTTATTTATGTCTCCATAATTCTCAATTATGATAGGTGGTGATTAGTTTAAAAAAACGTTTTAATAGTTTGCGGTTATATCAAATCTTTTTTTTCCACCACAGGAAGCTCTTGAGATTCTTTTCTATAAGGAGACAAGCTAAATTACCTTATTACTGTAATGTCATGAGATAAAAAAAAAAATAAAAAAATAAAAGACCGGGTGATGAGAGATCGATCTTGATTCATGGAGGTTCTGCAGCATTAAACATATCTATAAATGGATGAAAAGTCTGTGTCATGTGGCCACATCACTCCATCCCATCACTGATCATTTTCTGTAACAGCAATTATTTCTGAAGTGTTTACATCCTCCCTTATCCATCAGAAACCTATTCTACAGCTTGTTACTGGTATGTTATGTCTCTTAGGTTGTTCATATGGCATCGAATATGTTTTATAGACATCGTATTTTTTTCAACTCCTCAAAGTCGTGTGGAAAGTTCAGCTAGGTTGCGTGTCTCCAAATCAATACCCTGGATTTCAGAGGAATAAAATGAGGTTATAGCGTAAAAACAAATGGCTTTGTGGTTCCCTGAATGAGCGGGATAACGTTTTGCTTGTCTGCTTTTATTGATTGGAAATTATTTCAATTTCCACCTATAAATGTCAGAGCTACTCGGAGCAGGACTTCAATAAAGTCCCTCGTTCACATGAAGGAATCTCTGCAGATCAGATTTTCCTCACAGAAGACAACTAGCAACATGTGTTTTCATGCCTTAGTATTTTCTGTGGTATTATTGTTTTCTTTGACTTTCCACGTTATGTCTACGCTTACAATAACAAAAAGGTCATTCTATGGAAAACGTTTTTTTTTCTAAAGAAAATCGTTCTTGCTGGACCATTCTTCCTGGATCGCTGCTGATTATTTGGCAGTTTGTATCTGATTTTAGCATAAACTATAAGTGAATTGTACAACTTCAATCAGATCATCTTCAATTTAAGAATATAGACATAGACAAATTGGCTTTATCACAAGACTGCAGTCTTCTGGTGTCTCTGGAACCGTTCAGCTCTTGCTCTGAATTATGGACGATTCTGTGAAGATGCTTCAGGATTTACTGCACTGAGACAAGTACAGAGCACAGAGGGACCGCATTCCCTTCCGGGCCTCAGGCCACCACTGGAACACAGATTTACAACAACAGTGACATACCTGATTACTTTCGGACACCAAGGAGAATTGGACAGTGTGTTTCTCCTCTCCCTGTTCATCTTTTACAACAGGGTTGGACAGTAGATGAACGGCCTTGTCTGTTCCCACATGCAAGAAGACAGTCTAGGTCTGAATATGGGTCTGTATCTTGATTCAACATCGGCGGTGTCCACACGGACAGGTTCGGCTCGATGAAAACAAGAGAAAGGCTTAGATCCAAGATTTCTAGTGAGGATGAGTACTTTATACTTTAGTATATCCCAGCCATGTCTATAGAAACATGAAGAAGTCTTTGGAAGCCTCTCGACTAACCCTTTCTTCTTATGAAATAAAGCCTTCATTCCCATACATTTACAGCCAAACCATGGACACATGGAGGAAAGCCAAACCCAGCACACCATGCACAAAAGACACTCAGCCCCCAGTGACCTCACTCTGGCATCTAGATTAGTTGAATGTCGTTCAGATTTGCAGCAGAAGACACACGTTTCCACTCATTTTTCAATTGTAAATACAGACCAAACAACCTGTCAGACAAATCAATTTGAGATGTTTGAGTAGCAACAACATGGAAGGATGTCTAGGCTGGAAGTGGATAGCAGGTCTTTTTTTTTCTTAAAAGAGGAGTTCCTAAAGATTCCTTCGATATCGTGCAGAGATCTTAAACCACAGAAACGAGTTTATGTAACAGGAGGAGAAGAAATGTTTAATGACTACAGCAGGCCTCAAAATATGCCTGCTCTCCACCCATCCTTTCTAGTGTCTCTGCCTTCCTCCCTTCCTCGAAAGGACACATAAAGTCTCATAGCATTTGCATTTGACACAAAGTCCATCTTGGTGACATAAACCAGATGGACACTTCACATTGTGGTTTCTCACAGACCGCATGGCTGCTTCCTCCACCCAGGGTCTGCTTGCTGGCAACTGGGAGGCAACTTGGTCCCATTTGTCTTCTTGAAACACGGATGGGACTTTTGGTGAAAGGGACGGCTTAGCGAGATTGATGATGCGTGGCCAATTATTGGCTTAGCCTCTGAGTCTCACAAAGAAAGAAGGAGCTTTAGATGTAAACATACTGTAGGCTGTGATGAAGGAAGGAATGGGAATACCTGTGGGGCAACAAAATGGAATGACGTTCTCTATCAGATAATATCCAGGAATCATGTTCCTACAATCTGTTCCCTACATTCTGATCAGGGATATTCTTGCTCTTGATGTCTCGGCATACGTTTTGTTATTTTGCTCAACGGTTCGGTCAAGTACCATTGGTGTACCATCTTTACAATTAGTTGAAATTCCTTGGAGCAGCCGCTGACGGTTTTTTCCACTGAACCTCTGAAGATGAGCGCTCTAGACAATCCCTTTAACCAATTCCATTCAGTTGGCTGATCCTAGTATTCCGCACTGGTGCCATCCGGATGCGAAGGGAGGAGGGTTTGGGACACTCGGTGGTTGACAGGCATTTGAGGCGCCAGTCTGTAGCTTGTTAACCAAACTCTGACAACAAGAATGCTGCCCTTGAAAATCAATTATAAACATAGGAGTGCCACCACAACTGTTCCTGGCACTGTCTGTCTAGGCATGCTTTTTTGATCCCTTCTCTGTCTGTCTCTCTCTCTGTCTCTCTCTCTCTCTCTCAACTGCTGCCTTTCAAATGGCTATCTCTCGAAGACTTAATGCTCCTGCTGAAACCCACCAGAACATAGCACATAAATCAGCAGGGGTGATGACAGGTCATGGTGCCTTTCCTTGTTGTGGACGGTCCGCTTTATGAGAGCAGTTGTGTAGCCTTTCATTGTGACTGCTTAGCACCATTCGCTTGTGCCGGACCTTAATAAAAGAAACGCTCTTGCTAAGCTTTAAGAGGAATGCAAACCCTGGTTCACACTTAGTGATGTCTATTAATGGCACTTCAGACTTCAGCTGGTGCAACCCAGGGCCTGGAGTTACTCTCAATTGCTTCAGTATGTAACCCTGACACCGTCGAGTGCCGGGGTCTGGTGTTTACATTAAAAAAGTAACGGCAAATTCCAGGCAGGCGAGATCTGTTTCTTTTTTTTTCTCTTTGCGTTGAACCAATTTCACAGCAACTCTGCCAACTCCAGAGAATTTAAGCATGCACTTGGACATCAGTCCCACTAACAAGCACTTTTCCCATTCAGCGCGGATTGTGGTTTTTCATCTTTTATGAAAGCGCGGCTCGTTTTTGAAAGTTTAAAGTGAAAACACACTTAGAAGCTGATCTGCTCCTGGATTTACCTTGATGTGTGAAGTTTCTCACTCAGGCAGTAAAGTGCTTTACCGTACAGAATCTGTACAGTTTACATTGTTCTGTTGTTCAGCTAGAATCTTTAACAAGACGTTAAGATCGTCAGTATACGTGACAATTTGAACATTTTATCCCTTTAACTAAGCATCTTAATGTTGTAGTTTGGCAGCTACAAGGTTGTTTTTGCTCACAAAATTCTGAACTGGGATACGGTTGATGATGCATACTTTGGTTTTGTTTTGTTCCCGGGTCTGGTAAAGGGTGGTGTATGATCTTTATGATTAATTGAAATTCCTTGGAGGAGTTATATGTAGATGGGGTTTTTCCAGCAAATCTTTAAAGATGTGTGCCCTAGACAATCCCTTTAATCAATTCCATTCAGCTGGTTATTCCCAGTATTCCGCACTGGTGCCATTTTTTCCTTTTTTTTTTGTATCAAGAAAAGAGTTATTTTCAAAAGCCTAATGTTATAGACTGATACCCCATCCAGCACGCCCTCTGCCGTTTTGTGCCCCGAGTCCTTCTGGGATAGACTCCAGGCTTCCCGTTACTTTTATTAGTACACAGAGTTCAGGAAATGGATGTATGTATGGATAATATTATGTAGACTACATGAGATTTCCATCAGTGCCTCGGCAGGTCATGCTGAAACTGGTGCAGCGGTTACTGGTATTATGTTTATTGAGCGTTGACTCAACATGACTTGTTTTCAACGAGCCACATCATTTTACACACCACATCATCCGTCTTAAAGTCAAAGCTTTATGTAGGAGCAGATCCATAATATCTTATAGTAGTAAACTTGACTTTGACTGACTTTTTCTCCTTTCCTCTCCTCTCCTAACTTACAGCACAGGTCAGGTCAAAGAATACAGTTGTTTGTGTTTACATTTATTTGCACAGCAGATTGATGGATTGTCAACTGTAATAAAACTTTAAGATAAAATTGCTGAAACACACACACACACACAATTCGAAAATGACATACGTGCAGTTTTGTTATGATAGGAATTCACGCTGATGACTCACATGTTTAAATTTGACACCTATTACCCCGGATGCCCTTCTTGACACAACCCTCTCTATTTATCCGGGCTTGGGACCAGCACAGAAGCCACTGGCTTGCGTCCCTCTGGCTAGATTAAGTTTTATTATGAAAAGACTACCTTAAAAAAAGCTGTAATCGATAAACTCTTCCACACGAGAGTCCGCGGTACCATTATCTTCGTACCAGAATTATTCAAATACACCTTGAGAAACCTCAGATAGCTCAGGTGTGCCGACGTTTGCCAACGCGTGCCGCCTGAAAATTCCTCTACAAAAACCTCTCTAAAATATCCCTAATACATGTTAGCATGTCGTTTTCAAGCAAGAGGCTCAAAAATAGGTCTAGAGTGGAAGAGGATAAGTACTTTTATTTATTTTTTAGAAAATACTGTTTTATTTCATTTATATATGGAATATACATTATAAAAATATGAATAGAAATAGGAATAGTTAGATATCCATTCAACGTATGCTGTTATTTTAAGTTGTTGCAGATATTGCGCAGCTATTTACTGTATGCTGTTGAAAGCTCTAACCCTCGGCTGACCCTATACACACACACACATGCACACACACACACACACACACACACAATGGAGTGTTTACTGTCGTTTTTTCAAGACGGTGTGATGAAAGAGCCGTACACGGAGACCACCACAGCGACGGATGTTGAACAGATCTTCTCAGTGCCACCATATTGTTCTACAGTCCGTCTTTCACAATGCATCCATCTGCTGCTTTACATTGACACGTCTCACTTTATGACCTCGGCTCATCTTTAGTCCTCTTCTGCTCAAGCATCTCATTCAATTATCACACTCCTCCATCACACAATAAGCTTTATTCCTGCACACCTCCTGCACAGTCCCGAGCACCCGGGGTTGGGATTCGTTTAGTTTCCCTGCTGACTGATGGCCGTTTAACGGCTGAACGTCGTTATCTCGCAAAAAAACGTCGTTATCTCGCTAAAAACGTCCCTTTTTTGATTTTGTCTTCTGGTTCAGTGTGTGTCTGGATGCCACACACATTTCTACACTTATCTCTACTCTTTAACTGTTTTGACATGTTTTGGGATCTTGAACTTCATTTTCAGAAATGAAATCTTCCAGTGCTCCAGTACATTTTCTTAACTACTTGTGAGAGGAAAAAAAAAAAGGTTCAATTCAAATTCAATTCAATTCAAATTTTATTTATCACATACATAAACATACCCAGTATGACATGCAGTGAAATGGTTTTGTACGACTGATCCTGATAAGACGTATAAAACAAAATAAAATAAAGATACTAATAAGGAAGTAAAAAGAGAGATAAAAATAAGAGTAATAAAATATAAGATATAGAATAAAGAGATATAGAATAGTAAACTTTAAGAAAAAAGTAAAATAAAGTAAAATAAAATAAAAAAGTAGAAATAAAATTAAAAAAATAAATAAAATAAAATAAAAATAGTAAAATAAAATAAAGTTATAAAATATAAAATATAGAAAAAGATAAAAAAATATGAAATATAAAATATAAAACAGAGGAATTTAAAATTTATTAAAAAAAAATAGAAAGAAAAAGCTAAAATATGAAATATAAAAATATAAAACAATTTAAAAAAAATGATAAAATGAAGGTTTATCTTCATATCTTCACCTTTTTGAAATATTTGACGGTGTCACAGAGGAGTTGGGTTTTAATAACAATCAATGAGACCAAAAGATAATACTGAAGCCACCTGAAGTCTATTTCATGGCCACAAAGTTCTTAAGTCATGACAATTATTATAATAAAAAAAAGACAAATGATAAATCTATAGACTTGTGACCACAGGAACCTAAAACACTTAGATAACTGATATTATTGTACTTTAGTCACTCTATCGATCAGGCAGCCGTCCGAGTCTTAGAGGTCTGGTGAAAAAATAAACATTCCATGTCAAAAAATCAAATGAAAATTAATAAAAAAAAAAAAAATGTAAATATAAGATGTGAAAAGAACAAAAATCTTAAAACCCCCTTAAAATTGTATAAACTACAATTAATATTGTTACATGGAAATTCTTGTTTGTGGAATAATAAAAATTTAAATAAATAAGTAAATAATGAAAATAAATGTAAAAAAAAAAAATAACAAACAAAACAAACAAATAAACAAAACAATTTAACAAATATGTTAAATAAATAAATAAATAAATAAATAAATATTGAGTTCATGTGATTTTTCTTCAAGAGTTATTTCTATGAATTTTTTGCTAAGTACAGTAGGCTCTGTAATGTCTGAAACATTCCTATTATAGTCTCTCTCACTATCTCTCTCTCTCTCTCACACACACACACACACACACACACAGTACGCACATACATAAACACAGACAATTTTGTGTGGTTTTCTAAACAAACAGCCCATTATCCCTTTTTTGTGCACATCCTTAGTTGCATCCGTTCGCATTGTGCACAATGTCAGCACATTTCCAGCGATGACACGTAACGCAAGCACGCACATGTAAACACGTGCGTAAACAGTTTACAAACAGCAACATTACAGGGACGATCACGGTTATCTGCATGCTGCAAAAAAGATGGTTGACCGAAGCGTTATTCACCTTTAACACCAGAATCAGATTTAAAAACTCAAACAATACCTTTCGGCATGCACGTGGAAACCTTCCCGCAGGAAGAGGTAGAAGAGGTCAGAGCCCAAATCAAATCTAGACGTCGAGGCTGTAATGGCATTCTGTAGCAGAGCAGGAGCCTGCGGGATGTTATTGCCCGCTGCTGGGCATCGTTGACATTTATCAGGCCTGGATCTGGATGGGAGAGTGAGATTACTGTGTATAATCTGACAAGAGCAAAGGGCTGGGCAGGAAGCCACTGTAATGAACGAGATGAATCAGGGAAATGGGATGTCTGAGCTCAACAGCCTTTTATTCCAGATGGAACTGTCCAGGATCATAAAAGCACAACTTCATGTCTTTAGTGATGAGAAGAAGTAAAGCAGTGTGTAGGATCCGAAAACAAACATAAACCGGAGGTATAAAAGCAGGTACTGTGTTATTATGATCGAGGTGTCATTTTCTGTCCCACGCACAAATAATAGAATCAGGTTGTAGAAGCGCAATCAAGAGCTTCGGGTAATCTTCACATCAAAAATGTGAGGAAGAATTTTTACAGCAGTTTACTACGAGAGACGTCAGAGAATAATGACGTCTGGCTGGAGCAGAAAAGCATCTCAGAACACAGATACCTTAAACCCTGGGACAGATGAGCTATAACTGCAGGAGAATACGTGATGTCAGGAATCTGACACTACAATGGTTTGAGATTCACCACGGATCGAAAACATCACCAATTTTTTTCCCACGTGATTTTTCTGATTTAATAATTACATGAACGAACAGATGTACAGGAGTTGCTCTTGAGTGAGTGCATTTATTACAATATGTGAATAATTTAATATTTATTTATATTGTCAGTGAACAGAATCATGATTTGTTTTGATCATTTAAAGCAGAAATATGTAAGCTGTTTAAAAAAATGTTTCAGTACATTAATTTAGTTTATCTGATCCTATACACGATACGTATCGGCACAGCTGGAGTCCACCAGAAAGACAAAGTCAAAGTAATCAGCAAGCGGTCTATTGGCAGCTCTGGCCACCAGCGTGATCACACACATAAATAACTGTCCACACAGAGGACAGGCAAGGGCATCAGACATTGAATGAGATGGCAATTTAGAGTTAAACGAATCCCATCGGCGACACAGATTTATTGGCAAGCGACAGGGGTTGTCTGGCAGCCCGGATTTCGGATAACCACATGGTAGGCCACTGTAATGTGGCGGAGGATAAAGTGAGGAAGGAAAAGCAACAGAGCTGTAGATCACAACCTTCAGATCCAGCTGTGTAGAAATGGCAAGGTCCTAGTCTAGAGTGCAGATTAAACATGCTGGCATGGGAAATGAGTTTCTATTAATTATGAGTTCTGACTATGATTGAATCATAGCATGGATCACTGAAAGCAGGATTTATAGCCCACTTAACTATTCAGACTTTGATACGGAACAGTTTTAGAGCAGAACACGAAGAAAAAAAATCTGGCAAATAGCTAAAAGAAAAGTTTATGGACATTCCCATCAAGGCTAATAACTTCCAACTTTCCCATTTCAGTCCTTGGAAATAAATAAATAAATAAATAAAATTGATATGACACGATATATTATACAATCACATTCTTTAACAACAACACTAATCATCATCGTCATCATCATCATCACAATCATCTTTATTTATATAGGTTTTTTATTTTAAAGCGAAATCTCAAAGGTTTTTATTGGTTCAGAAATTTAAAAGGTTTATTTGAATTATATTATTGCATTTTATTGTTACAATAATATAATTCAAATAAACCATTTAAATATTATTTATTTATTAATAAATAATATTTAAAAAAGAATTGTTGTATTTTATTATTATTAGTAGTAGTAGTTGTAATAATTAATAATTGTAATTAATAATAATAATAATAATAATAATAATAATAATAATAATAATAATAATAATAATAATAATAATTTATTTCATTTTCTAAGCAAATAAAAGTAATGATAAAACTACTTTACTCTTACTGTGCTGTTTAATTAATTTTATTTCGTTTAAATATTCATGCTTTGTTTTATTTCATATTCCACACACTACCAGAGTATCCGGGGTTTATTTTTAAAGTCACGTGACAGGAAGCAACGGTCCCTTCGCGGTCAAGATGGCGGCGTACAGCGCGTGAAGAGGACACCAGCGGTGGCTGGTTTGAACGTGAAGAACATGCTTAAGACGCCATGTAGCCGTGTGGCAGGTGTGTGAGCGTTTATGTATCGCGACGGAGTTTTTAAAAGCGCCGATAGAGAGCCGTATTTGTGGTTAGAAACGCCTAAAGGGCTTGTATTGTGGGTGGCGTGTTAGCCGGCTAGCTTAGCCGCCATAGTGTTGTATTGAGATGGCATTCTTTCCTAGGCGCCGGGTTAGGGCTGTATCCTGAATGCGTTTCGTGTTAGGAGTAGTGCACTAATTAGGACGATGGACGCCATTATTTCATACTCTATGTAGTGCAGCTGTGCATGAAGTAAGAAGGAATTTGTAATTCAGCCCTAGCTGACCTTACAGTTGATATATTTAGATTGATGACTGAATACATGTTCTAAATTATAATTTTTTTAAGCACTTACTGCTTTATTTTAGCGTAATACTTTTTTGTGTCTAATGCTAATAGTGAGCAAATGTATTTTATTTCGACATCTAATGTGATCGAAAATCAATCATTTTTGCTATCATATAAACAGCGTGAAACCAAATTATTAGTAATTTGGTAATATCAAGATCCGAGGCCTTGTTGTGAACAGGTATAGCCAAAGCCAAAGTTAGGAAACACAAGACGTTTATGTGGAGGTGTATTTATAGTAAGAGTTTTGATTATCTATAAGTGTTGACCTGCAGAATCCCTGCTGAAGCTGGTGGCTCCTAAAGGTGGCATCTGCTAGATATATTTTCTACAGTCACCATGCAGATGCTCTGCCATTGTGTAGTCATGGAACAAAATGTCAGCGTGACTCTCGTCAGAAGACACTTCAGTAGATGTGGACTTGATCTAAAAGGACCATAAGGAGTCCAGGCTAGCTTGAGTGCGCACTGTCATTAAAGCAAAAATAAGGAGAGAAAACATTGCATAACTTTCTTTTTTTAGAAACTGTGAAATTCATGGAAATATTTTTTTTTTTTAGGATTTTAACTCATTACTATTTTCCCTCTTTTTAGTCCTTAATATTTTAAGACATTTAAAATCAATAAATGTATATTTTTTGTTTGTTTGTCGAAGAATTAATCAAATTGAATGAAGTGTAGAATGAAATAGAATGATTTTTTTTTTTTCTTTTAAACTTGGTTTACTCTGTCGTCCACTTTTCTGCAGGTCTGACTGGTGCCGGCGTGACCCTGACGCTCTTAATCAACGCACCCAGAAACCAGCGCTGCATCCGGAATGTAGCACTGCTCTGCAGGAGCGACCCGGAGCAGTGGATCACCTTCCAGCATCTGAGTTTCCTCAAGCGTCAGGTACGATTTCCAGTGTGGTCATCAACCATCTTCTAGTGATACTGGAGATGCAGTTTTTAACTTTCTCAGCAAATGGACCACAACTCATGGAGGTTCTTGTCACTTCAGAGAATTTATTTAGATGAAATTAAAATGTTAATATGGTAACCTTTTATTTTTTATTTTTTTTAAATCAAATCTAAATTTAATGCATTTTTTTCTGTCGCTGGTCCCATTGAAAGACTGAACAGAACCTAAAACTGCTTCTTATTGAATTGTTTGCTGCTCTAAATCTAAATCTTCATGCATTGATTCACTCAGTCCTAACATACCAGGCTGCACCTTTTTTCTTTTTTTTTCTTCTCTTTTTTCCTTCTCTTCTTTCCATCAGTATGTGAAGGGGAGCGGCGTTCTGAGCCAGCGAGCTCGGCCGAAGCAGGAGCCGCTGATCTCCACGCTTGAAGAAAGAGAAGACGCTGTACTCAGACAGATTCAGGAGATCCCAGACATTAAGCCTGTGCCTCGTGTGGCAGTTCAGAGAGCTGATGACGAGCCTGAGGCAGTCAGACAGGCTCGGATCGAGGCTCGGCAGTGGAAGGAGCTCAGCGTCAACTACTCTGAGTTACCGGGGATCTATGCTCGGCTCTCTAAAATCAAACTCACAGGTATAATGGGTGACAGAAGATTTGACTGAAGTAGCGTAGCCTAATACGGAGAACGATTTATTTATTTATTTATTTATTTATTATTATTTTTTTAAAGAACGTTTTCGTGTGCAGTCTGTGAGGGAGGGGAAGCAGATTCTCAATTTTGATTGGTCAGAAAATTATTGGGGGGGGGTTAAGGAATATCTTGACGACAAACAAATTTTTACTTAACTCATTAATTCTGAGACCCTGATATTTCTATAATAACAATAACAGTAATTAGTGTTGCCATGGTAACAGTAGATTCAGCTTCGAAGCTTTATTGTCATTTCAACCACATATAGCTGAAGCTGTACATAGTGAAATGAGACAACGTTTCTCCAGGACCTGGTGCTACATAAACAAACACATAGTACAGACAAAAAAATTGGTGCAAACGACGAAATGAAAGACAGAAATAATAACAACAAGAAAGACAACACAAAACAAAGGACAAATTAGCACCGAAGAGATAGAAATAAAAATAGAATGTGCAAGGATCGGTTATGAAATGTACAAAAAATGTGATGATGATGAACCTCGTATCTTGTATTGTGCAAAAATACAACAGTAGTGCAAAATAGAAATAACTGTAGCCATAAATATAAATATAAATATACTGTAAATGTAGCATCACTCTATCGCAGAGGTGTTGTTTAGATGCATATTATTCCAGCACAGGCCAATGGGTTGTTTTATTTTTTTAAATCCCTCATTAAATGCATATGACTGAATTTGTATCCAAGCTTTTCTGTTGTCTAATCCTTTATAAAAAAAAAATGACTCCACAATCGATTTTGTTCTTTTTTGGTTAAAAGGACAGTTTATTGAAATGTTGAGAATTACATGTTTTTTTTTTGTGTTCAAAAATTCTTCTTGCATTTCTTTCACTCTCTCTTTCTCTCGCCTGACATCAGCGCTCGTGGTCACGACAGCGGCAGCGGGATACGCCATGGCTCCTGTGCCCTTCGACCCCATCACGTTCATGCTAGCTACAGTTGGAACAGGTCTCTCTTCATGTACGGCTAATTCTATTAACCAGGTCAGTCACGTTCTACACCATCAACCACTCGCTCCTTGTCATGATCAG
>JAOTRN010000053.1:4604321-4617610 GCA_028566695.1 Bagroides melapterus
TTTTTTGTAGCCAGCAGGCCAGCTAACAGCGAAGTGAACAGTACTGACAGTGTTTTAACAAGTCAGCATATCAGGAAACTCGTAAAGAAGCGCTGCCGTGTTTCCTGTTGATGCTCTGAGCATGTTGATTTTGAATTTGGACATCGTTCTCAAACCTCGGGGTTGATGAGACCCTCACGTGTTCCCAAGCAGTATTTCCAAGTTGTGGGTGTGTTCTTTTGTGTTCTTTTTTCCTTTTTTTTTGTCAGAAGTTCTGAGCTTTACTTGAAACCACAATAGAGCTGGAACCCAGTTTCTATTATGCTTTTCCTCTCCAGCACAGAAACCTTTTAGAGAAGAACATCTGCATGGTGTATATTAGGTGAAAGCTCTGGACATTTAAGCTGTTACTATTTTTACTAATTTAGTTTCTGTTAGCGTTCTGGAGCACCACACAACTCCTCATGCTCATGCTTTGTGTGTTTTAACATAAGCATAATTATTTTATTTAGTTTATTTTTTTTCACACACAATGTGTACAGCAAGATATTTTTCAGATAGTTCCTCCAGCAAGACTCCTGTAGCTACACTCCAGGGACAGATTAATCCCCTCCTTACCACGGCACTGATGTTTTAGACAGTTTACCTTTATAAGTACCAGACTAGTTTGCCATACCAGTTATCTGAGCCACCGGAACATGGGACTGTTGGTTTTATTGGTGTAATGCTGTAGCTAATATAAATTTATGACTTGCACAACATGTGTGTATGAGGTCAAGGTCCAGCTCTCTAACTTTATTCTGTAGATATTGTGGTGCTATGGCTTATCTAGTGGTTTACTAAGGAATGCTGCTTCAGTCCCTTAGGATTTCAGGATTTAAAAAAAAAAAAAAAAGGAATTTATTATTTTTTTATATATATACAGTATATTTTCCCCCCAAAATGTCTGATGCAACTTGATTTGTGTGGTTTTTTTTTCTATTTTATTTTAATTTTTTTTTTAAGAAAACTTAAGCACAGGGTTCCTGTTTGTGTACTTGATTCTTTGCACGTGAATGGACGAGGGCTTTGGCTGAAAGAGCGCTGTGGTGACGTCACACGACACGTCTCGGCCCAAACCTGCAGAAAATCTGGCTGTTACAAAAATGTTAAAATGATGAAATGCTGTAGTTACTGATTCTGCCACATGTGCTTAGGGTGTGTTTATTATTTAATACACAGTCGTTTACACATGTAGTCGAGAGCTCCAAACCTGTACAAATGGTTCGTTACAGATCGATCAGTTTTCAGTTTGCCATAAGCAAATGGATTTAAAAAAAAAAAAAAAAATTTATTAATTTATTAATGTTTTTGTTAAACCAAGCTTACATTGTGTGTTTCCTTTAAAGACTGTTACATCATTCGTTCAGATTTTTAATTAAGATAAACCAGCTGAGATTTGATGGATCTGTCTGTCTGTCTGTCTGTCTCTCTCTTTCTGTCTACACAACTGTGTCTGTCTGTCTATATATCTATCTCTCTATCTGTCTGTCTATATGTCTATCTCTCTGGATCTCTGCCTAATATGTATGTCTATATATGTCTGTCTATCTCTCTGGCTCTCTGCCTTATATGTCTGTCTGTCTGTCTGTGTCTCTCAGTCTTTATGTCTGTCTGTCTATCTGAAGTGAATTCAGACTAGGATTAATAAATAAATTCAATACAATACAAAATTCCAACAACCAATTGCTGTTTAAAAAAAAAAAAATACTGACCTTTTCTCCAGCTCACTGTAGTGTGCTGATGTAGATGATCTCGACATTATGGTGTTTGTTGTTCTATTGATTTTTATAAAAACAACAACAAAATAAAGTCAACACTACTGATAACCTTTGTAGCTAAAAAGTTTGAAGTAGAGCCTCAGAGATCAGTCGTAGGCTCTGAGGGAGCTGTTTGTCAGAACACTGTTGTGAACAGTCGGAGTCTGTGTGTACCGTAGCTAATAACACGCTGAGTAATGAGCTGGCGTTTACAAAAGCCTTGCTTTTAAGCAGCTTCTCTCCTGTATTTAACCCCGACTCTGCTCAAGCACTCCCGACGCAGTAATGAGCCTCTGGCAGCGCTGTGATTTTTGTATTGTTTTGTTCACTCGCAGCGAGATGGATGAAGCGCCGCTGCAGCACTGGCACGACTTCATTGAACGCCCAATAGACTTTCATTGCGCATTACGCAAACACAAACACTCCGTGTGGCCTCTCATGGTGCTCTTGTGGGGTTTTTTTTGTTTTGTTTTTTTCTCCTTTTTTTTTTTTAAATTTTATTTAGACAGACGTCTTGAGTGGATGGGGAACTTATTCTCTGCTTTTTAACCGACTCGTTTGCATTCCTGTCCTGCTGCGATGCTTAGAAATGTGCGCCGTGCCGCCTTTTTTTTTTTCCCCCCTCCTAAAAGCTTTTTGCCAGACAAAAAAATAAAGAAGAGGGACTGAGACAGAGACTGTGACTGTAAAGCAGCTTGTTCAGTTGCACCGCAATCAGCGAGCTTCTTTCATCGCTGTGATGTCGTTCCGCTCAGAAATGCCATCCGTGCCTTTAGAATATCAGAGTAATAGCCGGCACTCGTATCAACCCCAGTCTGAACTCCATTAAGGCCCGGACGTGCTCTGTAATTTTAAAAGAAGGTCGTGATTGGAACGCCACGCTCTGCCCTCGGGGATAGAAAGCGGCTCACCTCGGCACTCCGAGCGCACAGGGAAATTCCTCAGTTCACTGATTCACTCGTCCTCAACCCGAGCAGCATCTCAGCAATGCAGCTCTAGCTGCTCATTTCTGCTCTGACTTCTCACTACACCTGAACAGGTGAACACTTCCTGTACACACTGAATCCTACCCTCCAGGAGGGGTTACTGTTAGCTTTACTCAAATAAAATCAGCTTCTTTCTGGGTGTTTATATTCACACTCATATATCACCATCTAGCTCACAGAATAGAAGCCTTTAGTTTTGTCACATCTACAGCACAGTCAAATTCTTTCTTCACACAGCCCAACATTTTCGAGGTTAAGGTCAGAGCACAGGTTCAGCTATGATACAGTACCCCTGGAGCAGGGAGAGTTAAGGGCCTCGATCAAGGGCTTGGAACCTGATGCTCTGATCAACAACCCTGAGCCTTAACCACTTGGGCCACAACTTCCCCTTAATTTGGCCATGATTGGGTCTTTTTTTTTTTTTTTAATAAATATTTTAGCATTCATGTCTTCGTGGACAAGTGTAATTAAAATAAAATCATTGGCAGGATGTTGAACGTTGAAATTGCAGTATGACAGAGTAGATGGATTCTGTGAAATATTAAAGTAATATTCAGCTTAACTCCAGTTTGTAAACACAAATTGTTCTGATAGACTGTAAAACTTGTACTTAAAAACAGTATTTATGGAATTTAATGTAACTTCTATTTAAAAAAAAACGATTATTAGATTTTAAATGCTACTCTGTGTTTTTAGCTGCAATTTTCTTCTACTGTAGTTATCCTTCAGGAACATTAAATAAGTAATTAAACCCTTGGGGGGTCGCACAGTATCAGATTTGTTACTGTACCAAGGTTAATTATTTTTCTATATTGCACATCCCCAGGTTTTAATTCTTGTACTTCACAGCAATTTATCAACACTGACACTTTTATTTATTAATTAAAAATAACAATAGAAAAAATGCATTAAAAAAACTTTTTTTTTTTAAAAAAAAAAATCTTTTCGTTTGTAGTTCAATTTTTATTTGATTTTATACAACTGTGGGTTAAGAGCCTTGCTCAGGGGCCCAGATGTACAGCTTAGTGGACCTGGGATTGGAACTCCCAAACCTTCTGACCAGTAGTCCAAGACCTTAACCACTAAACTACCACATCCCCCATCAAAAACAAGATGCGTCATTAGCATTAGCCAATTGTATTTATTTTTTTTTTTATTTTAGCAGGAAATGAAACTTGAGTCAATAAATAAATAAAAACATTCCTGCTTATTATCCCGTCCTTCTCATTATCTTGGGTTTCGATGCTGTCTTTCTTTATCTGAATTGTACCTGACTCTAACACGTTATCCACACATACAAATATAATCCGATCAACGTATCTGTCACCTGTGATACCTTAAACTCAGCAGAATCCACCCTGGCTTCAGGGCTTCGGGTTAAGTTTGAATTAAAATGAAAGTTGTGGTTGTTATCATTTAAAAGCTAGTGCCAGTGCCTCAGGGAGAAGAGTTAAAAAAAAAAAAAAAACTGTTACGGCTTCTGTTTGGTTAAATAATTAGCCTAGAAGAATGAAAAACAAGAACAGTGGAGTTCATTCAAGTACACACATTAATTTTCATTTTATTTGCATAAAGCTTTTTACAATAGTTGTTGACAGGAAGTAGCTCTTTTTTTCCCCCCTCCACGAACAAGGATGTAGATTGAGATCCGTAATTAGTCGAGGGATCATGGGGACGGAAAAGTTCCCTGACATGAGGGAGTGTATTTCAGTGGATCCAGCCGGAAATTCTGAGCGACCTCGGATCACGTGATTATCTTTTATCTTTACCCCTTGGAACATTTGCTATGAAGTTGTTGAAAGCATGTTGAATATGAGGATTATTGATGTGTTGAAGACTACAACAGCAGCAGTTCTTTTGGGAAGACATCTTTACATCTGTAGGGTTTCTGCGCACAACCAAAACAGACGAAGGCGAGTCGGTCCAAAATGCCGAAACTCCAAGCAGATCTAGAACATCTGGATGAATCAGACAGGGTTTTTTTTGTTTGTTTGTTTTCTTTTTCCAAATAAACACACATTCGTGATACTGAAGCCATTATTGGCCCCATCGTCTGTATTTTGTTGGACCACATCTCAGCAATACAACATGTACTTTGTTCCTGCTCAGCCATATCCTGGATATTGAGCACGACTGTGATCTCAAATCCAATTCCAAGCATGGAAGACATTTTAATAGTGTCTGGCAGCCTCTCGTATTCAAATCACCTTGTATGCTTGGAAAACACATCTGTCTGCTAGTTTATATCTTCCAGAGTCTAAAGACGGAGACAAGCTAAGGCACTGCCAAGAACAAGAGTCAATATTGATGCAGGGGAATATTAATTATAAAGCCAGATTACCATCACCTTTTAAAGAAGAGATCAGTCTTTTTTATTTCAGCCAGGCACCAAAACGTGAAAGAAAAATTCTGGTTGTGGTTTCACTTTCCTTTGGTTTTGGACCTCATTTAATGGACAGTTGGGAAACAAATTGGGGGAAAAATGCATTTTCGGTCCAGTGTGGAGAAAGCACATGCTCCGAGTCTCAAGATGCCTTAAAATAACAAATCCAGTCATCATTTCATCAACACACTCATTTTATACTTCTGCTTTCGACTTTTTCCGTTAGGGGTCTCCACAGAGAATCATCAGTTTCCACCTCACTCTATCCTCTGCATCCTCTACTCTCACACCAGAGAAACTCTTTTACAACATCTATATATCTCCTCTTTGGCCTTCCACTTGACCTCCATCTCCAACATCCATCTACCAATATAACTACTCTCTCCTCTGTACATGTCCAAACCATCTCAATCTACGGAAGGTTTTGGATCCATGAATTCGGAAGTCGTATTTTTCCGTAACTGTAAGAGGGCGCGGCAATACATTTTTCCATGTCAGTCATTTGTTATGAAAACCAACATGTACTCACTATATTTAAACAAAGTGATAGTTTACATGTAAAGTCCCAGCTAGTCTGAGCTGTCAGCTAAAGCCTCAAGCAAACAACTGGACCTGATCTTAGTTTACAAGGCTTTTAATGAGCTCTGCTTTATTCTGTGTACAGTAGATGGCCTTCTCCAGGCTCGTGGAACTCTAGACTAATAGGCTATGATGTTGAAGGCCATTCAATCTAGACACAAGTGCTTTGAAGATGGCTTTCCTGGGGTTCAGAAGTAACATTTGCAGCGAAGCTTCACTCCTCACATGTGGGATTAGGACCGAGACCTTGTCTGCTTCTTTATCTCGCTCCTTCAGTTACTGCTTGATGTGGACACGCACTTGGATCGAATGCAACCATAGAAACCTTCCGTACGAGTGTCTCTGGGGACAAGTTAGTTTTATGTTGAAATTCCATCTCTCATGTTTATCCATTTTCATAAGCACATTAAAATGCATAAGGTATAATCGCATGGAAATATTTTTGTAATCAAGTCATTAAAATGGCAAGATTAAAAAAAACAAAAAAGACCTTCAGTTCTTGCCTCAAGGCTAGTGAGCGTTTTCGACTTGCTTACAGTGCGTGCTGCGAGTTGTTTTTGTTCCTTTTTGTTTTGGCCAAGAGTGTAATTTTCTTTTAGCATAATTACATAAACAGGGGCTCGGCACTCATCACGCGACACTTGATCACCTGCTGCAAAGCGACACAGGCTCTTTGATGTGCGCCACACTGTCCCGACACATCCACCGTGCAAACCTAGACAGATCTTTACCTGGGCATAGGCTAAATGACCACACCTTACTGTGTTTTGTTTTCACATGTCCACAGAAGAAAAGAAAAGACAAGGTGGAAAAAGACACCCTTTGATGTGATGCCAGTTTAAAAAACAAAAAAAAAAAAACACACACCTTTCTTGTTTGCCACAGCTTTTGTGCCGTCTGGTTGATCAAAGCCTGGAATGCTATAAACGTTAAAGCAAATGGAGCAAACCGAAGGCGACTCGTGCTAAATGGTACTTGGTTGGATGAGTATCAAACTTAGAAACTGCCTTTTGATTGTTTGGATGAGTCCAAAATTACGTTGAACAGTGCTCTGCATTGGTGGTTTACTGGGATTTGAAATTTTGCCAATACTACTACCCTCAGTTTTAAGGGGGTGGGATTTGCCCCATGACCAGGTTGAACAAGGAACCCTTGACATGTAGGACCAAACTATTTGATCAAAATCTAGTCATTTTTAAACCACTCTCCCAGGCCTCAACAACACAATCTTTAGGTCCCTTCTGACTGCCTCAAATGGTACTGCTGACCTCTGGCTAGATAAGGTTCCATATTATCCCTCCCTTGTCTCCCATTATATAAAGGGTTTTCAGTTTGTTAGTACTCAGGTGCTGTGGTTGAGTCACGGGTTTGACAGCAGGCGAAGTAATCGGTGCTTCCTTGGCGTGTGCGTTTGAGGGTGCTGAAATACTAACTGCTAATCAGTCACGGTATCCCACGAGTCACGTTAGTGTGCGTGCATTCATTGTCATCACTCAACATGAAAAGCAGAGGCCCATACATTCATGCCTGCTGAGGAGGCTTAAGCTGCTCTAACACCCTTAGGGAGTTGGCTGGAGCCACACAGCAATGTTGTGGTTTCTTTCTTTCTTTTTTTTTTTTTTTTTTAAAAGTACAACCCTGTATAGAAACTGCCAGAGATAATGTAAGAGCCCACAGACTGAATGGTAGCATGTCTGTGTGTCTGACATTACCCCATGCTTGAGAAAGTATGCAAGAAGTGGACTCTGTTTGTGACCAACTGTTTCTGTTCATGTACTTTTTCTTTTACTGTAAACTTACCAGCTAGTGCTAAAGAATTCTACCACTACCACCATTAAATCCGTAAGAAGTTTTGGTCCTGTGCGGTAGCTCAAGAGTGTACTCAACCTTCCTGCCACTCAACGTATTACATGTCACTCCCCTGTCACTGATTGAAGTCTCATGGTTAGGTTCAGGTTTTAGCAAAGGTTAACGTTTGCCAAGAAGTACGCCAGCACAAATATTCTCATGAGGCATCTTTACGTCCAAAATTTCCAAGTAAGAGCGTTAACTGCTTTTATGAAATATAGAAAGGAGCGATGAGCAAAACACCACCACTCATGTGCATGCAGCAAAGAATGTTCCATGTAGCACACTAAACTGAACCACTTAGCACATCATGGACTACATAAATACTCAGTGTAGGTCAGCATGGTCCAATCCCCAGAGCAGATCAAAACAACTGGCCCTAAATTGCTTGAGTGAGGTGGTCTTGAACAGCTTCCAGCTGAACTCCAGTGTGGTGTGCGGAGAATGAAGCAAACATGACATGAATTTTGCTGAACGCTTTTGTAAGTAGATCCGAACTGGTAAACAGAGCGAGCTCTTTTTCACACCTCTTAGGGAACAGTACTTTGAAACCAAAGTAAAAGTATCAATTGTAATCATATCAGTCAGACTAAGTTAACTCATGGTAGCTATGAAAGTGATTTTATTTTTGTAGCAGAAAGTCTGGATTTTTTGAATCCATGGCTATCCTTAGATAGGAGTTTCAAGGAACTTAATGGGGTCTGTTTTCTTGATGTAAGGGATGATCTTCCGCTTAGCCTTGCCAATCCAAGCGATGCTAACCATAGGCCAGTCTCAGTTAGCTCATGTGTACAGAACAGAGCAGTTCAGCTGATATTGTTTGTGAGAGCAGCATGGTTTACAGTAAGACCGGTTGAAATTGGTTCCCAAAAAAATGTCATGAGTTGTTTTCTGTTTCTAAAGCATCCAGCTCAGTAATTTGTTCCGCACAGATTCTTAGCATTTACATTTTTATTTTTAATGCATAACTTAAAGGTGGCAATAAACCCCACTATGGCTTGCCCCAGCTCATCAAGTTTATCATGCGTTCTGGACAACCAGAGCACCACTGCTGGTCTGACTACATGACTAACTTCTTTTTATCCTTCTTCCATACCATGCAGTGTGTATAATTTACACGCTACAACCTCCGGGACAACTGCAGTCTTTCATGCAGTGTTTGCTTGCTCTAAGCACGGCATCTCTTTTTTTTTTGCGTGTGTGTGTGTTTTCACGCAGCTGTGGGACGAAGCAAGTCATCATCGATTGAACTTGTCAACGCAGGTTAAGACGTAGTCGACACCAGAATGCAACACGACTGCAGGTTCTCCCAAGTTTTCTAGTCACCAGGGTTATGAAAGCTCCACTAATGACATGGAAGTTTTATGTCAGTGACAGCCTGTCTTCTCACACAGGTGTAGCAAACAAGTCGAAATTCTTTCAAATGTTGTCTTTCGTCGTGTGCAAATATTGACAAACTACACGGTATCCGCTTAGCTCGCGTAACACGTGCATGTGCTGAAACATCTCAATATTCTCTATTCACAGTATACTCATGATAGACATTTCCTGTGTTGTTCCAGGTTGCCTAAGTACACATCGTTTTTTTGGGAATGATATGAACATGAAACTGTAATTTCAGGACCGAGCCATATAGATGATGTAACCAGCTCAAACTTATTAGCATCAAAAAGGTTTCTTCAATAAATCTTAACATTTTCATGTGAGTACAACACTAAGCTGTCTGAAACTGCTGCTCTCGACTCTTAACCAAAGAATTCTTTCATGATATGCAGATTTCTAACTGCAGCAGAAATACTTATATATCCACCAGTTCAGCAACATTGTCATTTCTAGCTTAGCTTGATTAGGTGATGCTTCATTCTGTTCCTCATCTGCAGTCCCACATTCACTTGATTTAAAAAGAGGAAATTTCCAGCTGAAATATATGGAACTTGGATCTCTGGGGAATTTCTGGATTTCCAAGATGGGTTTAAACTGCCACCATGTGAACCCACCTTTAGCGTGTTTGACTCCAGAAGCTCTCGGAGCCGTTATAATGCAAATCTGAAAGCCTGCTATGGAAAAAGTAGCACGTCACACCACGCCTGGTCCCGATTTAACGTTTTGTTCAGTGATTAGAAGGTACCGTTTGCCTCGGTTCCTTGGTATTAATTGAAAACTAAAGCTGTTATTTGATCTCGCTCGCCATATACAGGCAGACTGCTAGTCGCCCCAAACGCTGCTTGCATACGTTTTTTTAAATCCATATTTGTATGTATTCCTCAAGATAAATAGTGGGATTTTACGACAAACAAGAATTGTTTCTGGACTAAAGTTCTTTTCCACCCGTGACGGTCTAAAATTCTAAAATACATTCTGAACATCTTGGATTTTGTCTTGATTGTCACTAGTGAATTACAATTTTAATAAATCACTAACGCTGCTTTGTTCCTGTTGAATTGCTGAAATTGTATTGCTCCAGCATTGTAAATGTACATTATTACATGTTTAGCGTGTGTGACAAGTTAATGATTTTATGTTTAAGACCTTAGAGCAGTGCTGGAAATTGGCCAACCATTTGGAGGTTTTTAATAGCTTCTCTCTTGCTGCATTGAGATGTGATACAAATCTAAACCAGAATTGCAGATAGAATCTTCATCTCTTTTGGGCTACTTTTTTTTTATTTATTTATTTTTTATGTATTTATTTTTTGGCTTGCTTCCTGAAGCGAAACTCTGCATCTGGAAGCACATCCCAGTTTACACCTCCTCCTCCTCTGACGGCTCACCATGTTCGTCTGGGGTTGATGGGACCCAAGCAAACCATCGGGTTCTGAATGTTTTTCCAGAAGCTTCACTTCCCCAAATTGTGTTCAAAAGCACCGTATTCTGTTTAAGTCTTAAAAATGAGTCACTTCTCGTCAGTTCCTCAGTGAAATGCTGAGCATTCTGCTTTCAATCAGTATGAAGCTTCATGGCCATGGCAACAATGCCGTTAGTGGACGTTATTGTTAATGTTACACGTGGTCAATTTTCTCTCCTTATCCTTGTTTTAACCCAATTTATTTTTCTTTGTCTACATTAAAGGTGAAAAATATTTGCTCTATGTATCCTTCATGCTTTATCTTCATCAATAAACAAGTCTCCTCCAATTTATCTGCTTAAACGTCTTTGAGAACGTGTGACGGTTGTCTTTCGACAGGTGTGTACTTCCAAAACAAACCAGCTCTCCTTGTTCTAAGCTACAGTTGGGAGATTAGTCCTTTTGCTCTGACTGTTTCCAGAGAACTCGCTTTCCAGTTTTGGTTTAAGGCTCCTGACGCAATTATAGCTAGCCTTAAAAGACACGTTTCCTCTAATCACCTGGCACCGTGGACCAGGATCCTGCATGGTGGGGGACTTTCATAGAGTTTGGATACAAATTAATATTTAATCAGATGGGGCTGATTAATAATTTATTTTCTGCAAGACTTTGGTGGCAGAATCCTCTCGGTGGCAATCTATGTCAAACTTGACATGCTGGCACATTATGCTGCTAGCTCCACATGGAACCCTGTGCTTTGTCTAATGATCTGCAAACGAATCCTCGCTATCTCTGCTCTGAATTTCTATGTAAAAGACGTTTCGAAGCCGGCTGCTAAGCTTTTGAAGTCATGATGTTGACTGGCACCGGTACATTTGGCTTGATGGCTTTTTTTTTTTTTTTTTTTTTTTTTTTTAAAATCATCTTTGACCTTTTCCCCCTTTTATCATATTAAAAATAAACTTGCATCACAGCCGTTTGGGGAACAATACTGTCTGTACAGTAGGTCCCTATGCTTCAGGAATAACATTGTTCTGCACGATACGTGTGCATGAATAAAATATCAACTATATCCCTAATGTGTGCAATGATGTCGATTTGCTTGTGGCAGCACTGCCACGGCAGGGGCAAATCTGAGAAGACTTAATTATAGCATGGATCACGTCTGGGCAATATCACAGCCACATCTCATGTATATTGCAGCCCCTGAACATTTTCCTGATTAAAATTGTTAGTCTTTTTCATGCCAAGGTCACAATAAGGTCATTCCCTGGAAAACAAATACACTGTTGCTTCTATATGCAACTGGCTTTTTGGTGACTACCTTTAATTAAAATCTGCCTACGTGGTTGGTGAGGAACTAGAATGAAGTCGTGTAATCATTTACATGCGGCTGCGGTCCTACTTCCCTCTCCAGGGTTCTTACCAAACATGTGGACCACAAACTTAAGAACTTGCCTCGAGAGTCTTGTTCACGTCTCTTTAATGTTCTCTCGGTTCGTGTTCTCTGCAGTTGGCAAACCAGACAAAAGATGTGTTCCACTAATCCTTTTCTTTCTAACTCCAAGGTTGAAGTCGTGTGCCATATTTTTTTTTATTTATTTATTTTTTCCCCCAACGATCAAAGGTATTTTACCTTTTGTGTCTCTGTGTGAGATGTCTCATCACTAGCTTTTGTTTACCCAGACCCCTCCCAGAAAGAGAGATTTGACAAGGAGGAAGTGGAGCACATCACTACCTGTTTGATGTTTTGTAAAGAACAGAGCTTGTAGGGCTAAAGATGAAGGACCAGATTCCATAGATCTAAAAAAATAAACCTAGACAATATTTTTAGTTTTCCTAAATGGTTCAGATTAAAGAAGTTTGATGATTTTGTTGCTGTTGAAGCCTTGAAACAAGACGCATCAGCCAAATGTGAAGTTTCATCTTGTGTCTTCCAAGCCCGTCAGAACATCTAGAACTTCTTGAGTATTGTCAGAAGATGAAGGATGAAGCATTTTCAAAATGACAAAGTATGGTATAATCCTTCCAAAAAGATTTGACCATATTTTCTGCTATTGGCTTGTTCCATGAGGCAGTGAAACCCCTCGATCCTAAGAGAACTTTGGACTGGAAGAACATCTAGTCTTGAAGGTACTCCTCATTTCAGGATCAGGATTTAAGAACCTTGGTCCAGATCTACACACAGGGACAGATACCGGTACAGATTCTGGATTGTCTTGAAACCCTTTTTTTTTTTTTCAGTAAACTAGTGTGTGTATAATGTTCTAGAGCTTGAGACAGATTCCTGGAGGATACTCTGATACTAGTGCAGCAACACACTCTTGTCTTTCATGACCTCCTGGGTTAATCTGATCCACACCCCGAGGCAGAAGTTCATGGCCTTTGTTGTGCACATCCGTCTCGAGAGAAGATGGTGCGGATTTTTAATCCTCTCTCTTTTTTTTTTCTTTCTTTTTTTTCCTTTCCTCTCTCCTCCACTCCTGTCTCCTATTACTCTGACATTTTGAGTCTGTTATACCAGAAATATTCAGATTTTACTTTGCTTAGTTTGCCTTCCATTTGTTCCCTCTGATCAAGGGTACCTCTTGATCGCATTCTGTCTCTCGAGGCCAGGTAAACATGCACCCAGCAACCCCCTCACCAAATTAAAAGCCAAGTTCTTTGTTCAGATTCTTGGCACATTGTGCAAGGATCAGGCACTGCCACAAAAAAAAAAAAATCCGGCCTGTGATCTGATCTACAAAGGGGACGTGTTGCACGCTGACAGTGGAGCTCATCGTGAGGAGATTGCTGTGTTAACCCAGTTTCCTCACTGTTCATGTGGTAGGTTCATCAGACAATGAATATGTTTACAGACCATAACTGTTACAGAAGAATTGTTTTTCTGGAAGGAAATGACGGTGTCTCCTTTTCTCTTCCTAGACGTAC
>JAOTRN010000053.1:4657299-4671494 GCA_028566695.1 Bagroides melapterus
GGTTTAATAGTTATTTTTCTCTATCTTGGCAAACTAGGGTTGGGATTCTTACACTATCAGAAGAACAGTAAGTTATTTCCTTCTTGGTAGGGTAAAGTGTCAATCGAGTGCTTAGATTTCTTTGGCCCCACTAGCCTGGGGTTAAGGCACTGTAATCAATAGCTCGATTATTGGAGACAGGCCAGAGTGTGGGAACCAATGGCATAGAGCTCTATCTGGGTTTGAGAGTATCTGTCACACACCCTGTCACTTCACTCACACAGAGCAGTGTTGATTGTTTGAGTGCAATTTGAGAGTATGTAAGTGTTCCATGGTTCTGGACTTTGTCCGTTCTGGTATTTCAGATGATGGACACACTGTTGCAGGCCTGATTTTTGGGTTTTTTTGACGTGTTCGGCTGAGTTATACCATAATTGTGTATACAGCACTCAGACCTGTGTGTTTTTTTGTTCTGTATGAACTTCATAGCCATCAAAGGTTGCCAACAGTTTTGGCCCTTCAAATTATTGCTGTAACAAATAAGCAGAGATGTAAAATCAACTTTTTGCCTCTTGAAAGCTGCGCATGAAATGTTACAGACAGGAAAAAAACTGTCATTGTCCTATGTAAGCAAAACCGTCTTATCGGGAAATCAGAACATGAAATGGGAAACAGGAGCAGAAATGCAACACATAACACGGCTCTCGTCATTCACCCCCCCTGCACTCTTTTCCTGACTTTATCTCTGTTGATCTCATGAGTCAGGCCTCAGGAGTGTTTTATTGCTGCACTTGAAGTAATGTGAAAGAGGGAGACTGTAGATAGCTGTGTTCCTTCTTTTTGGCATCTCTTTCAACTTGGATAAGTCTTCCGCTGCACAAGAGGCAGTTGACCTTGCTACTAAAAAGAGCAAGCTGTGTTATGAGAATAAACACATACAGCCTGTGTGAAGCTGTCCAAAGTGGAGTTTTCATGGGCGATGAAGTTCCCAAGACAAACTGACATTTAGGAAAGGTCAGATAGGATTGTTCAGTAAGAACGCTGATGAACCTGGAAGTGGTAATAGTTTAAAAAGATGCTGTAGAAGGCTCGTCAGATTTGCCTGAAAATAAATGCCTTAGAAGTCTTAGAAAACTGTCAAGTAACATGACCACTTTCTGACCTTGCCTTGTTGAGAGGTACACCCCTCTTTTATCAGAAGAATCTTTTTTCAAGCACACCTATCCCCTTTCTAATCCTATGGTAAATAATTAATCAGTCCAATATCTTAACCCTCTCTGTTGGCAGCCTGTACTTGGGCCATTCCCCCAGAGGCTCTCTAGCTGCTGTGCACTCCACTCAAGGGCTCTCCACTTCCTCTCTCTTTCTCTTACCCTGAAGTGAACGAGAAGTGCCCCACTCAGGCCTCTGTGAGTGCCCCTTCCCCCTTGCTGCTCCAGCCCTGCTTCTCTCAGATCACTCGAGCACAATGCTCTGTTTGAGAGTAAAGAAGGGGGAAAGAAGAGGGCACCGGTGTCAGAGCGTGGCCTGTTTGCCGACAGACCTTCCAAAAAGAACCACCTCATAAATCAAAATGGGTGAGAATAGGCATTGTTCATCCAAGGGCTCGACCACTTGTCCTCCACAACCCCCCTTTTCTCTCTATACCTTCTTTTTCCTTTTGCACTGAGAAGCAGTAAAGGGATAAGAGGATGGGTGGTGGCTTGTCATGGTCCTCCCAGTTTGCCTTCTTTTCTTTTGAATTTCTAACCTTTCACCCACCATCAATATTTATGCTGCATGTCTTGAGATTTTAAGCCTCAGTTTGACTAATTTAAATCATTTTAGTACTCTTAAGAAAAAAGCTGAGGATTTTAGTTTAGGTCAAATTAAAAGAGTGGTTAAATGAAAGGGTATACGATGGATTCAACAGTGGTTGTGGTGTTCTTTTGTGCAATTCTATCCCTGAGGCTGAGAAAACACATTAGTGTGAATGAATTTGTGGGGGTTCATTTAGCAAGTGAAACCACCAATGTTGGCATTCATTACCAAACCCACACACAAACACAAATGTTTCCTTTCCTCCTGATAATTAGGAATTAATAGGTGACTCTTACCCCCTAACCACAATCTTACGAGCTTAACACTAGTCATACATCAAGTTTATATTTCCTGAACACTTGTTGGAGGGCTATGTAATCCTATAAACCTCTGCTGTGTTTTTCAGATGTCTCAAAAGTTTCTAAAACGTAATGTTAACCAAGACTAAGATAAGCAGAACCCTGGGGTTCCACTTGACATCGAGCCATACATAGGTGCTGTTTACCAGGCTATTAATGACAATTAGCCCGTCTTTCTTCTCTTCCACTCTTCTCTTGTGAGACAGCAGAAATCTGCCTGACATTATCATAATTGGATCAGTGGCTGACTATTTTTAAGAGGCTGGATACAACAGTCTGCCAACAGCTTCCTATTAAATACACTGCATCATTAGTTCACCTCTCTCTGCCCTTGGCTGCTTTCTATTTCTGGATTGACACCTTGTGATTGACATTGCAAACATACAGAATTTTTTTTTTTTCCATAGGGCCAAAAATCTGGTCCTCCAAATCTATTTTATATATATCCCAAATGGCAACATGCAAAAATTTCCTCCCAAGCCTTATACCCTATGTGATTAACCGTACGTTTTCTTTTCTGCGGAATCTCTCACCGCTGGAGTTAGCAGACTTGTTCTTAACCAGCCTTTTACAAAGAGATTGCTGAAAGAGATAAACAGAATTGCCAGCCCCTGAAGTGGGGAAAGCAGATACCACTTGTGCATTGTTTGTGGCCTCTTGAAGTGTCGTGTAGTGTTGCTTTTGCAGGGTGTAAACACGGAAAGAAGGATTACGCTAGACACTGACAGGCCTTTTGACAATACGGCTGTAACTTAGCCCCGGAACTGAGAACACTGCCTGTTACCCCAGAGACAATAAACCAACAAGTCCTATTGGTGTGTGTGCTACTCTAAGGGAAGCAGAGCTTATTTTGGTTTTGTTGATGTCTGATTAGAACCAGGTACTCCAAAACTGGACTGAACATACCATCAAAGAGAATTGGAGCCTTACTAGCTTACCAGACCTTCTCAGACAAACATATACTTATATACTTTGAGTGTTTGCCAGCTTGTTTCAAAACTACTAACTAATTGGGTAGTTCTTAGTTTACCACTTTAGGCTAAATCTTAATGAGCAAGTTGTTTGTTTGTTTGGTTCACTGCTTCTGTGTTAATGCACTCAAAGATAGGTTGGTTGTTATTATATTCTCAACATTCTACTTGCAATTTTTTGGTTCTATGGGGCATCATTAGGTTGTTGAATGGAAAGTTTCCTTTAAAGCAGGCATGTTTAATTTTATTCATCAGCTTACTGAGTCTATCAGTGCAGAGACACACAGTAAGTGATATGGTATGTTCCCCCTTCCATCCATAACTATCTGTCAAAGCTTAGTCTTATCACCATACTATAATCCACTCTTCCCTGCATTATCTGTATCAGCAACCTGACTCTGCTTGGCATTTGGTCCAGGTTGCCTTTTCACTCAAAAAGTCTTGTTCTCAAATGCACCTTGATTATATGTACTCATGTAACATATCCCTTTCCCCCGCTTACCACTCCAAGCACTGGAATTTTTGCTTAAACACAGCAGATCAGCTTTCATCTGTAATGTAAATGATTATAAAAGGTTGCGCTAAGAACTTGGATAACTGCTGGAAAGTGTCTGTTACTCTTTATGTTCTTAAGTGTCTAATAATGTAAAGAGTTTTGGCTACATTTCTACTGAGCGGACCACACTAGACCACAAACTGTAGTGTGCTGACAGACCTCTATAAATGCTGACTTTTCTTCAAAATCTTTTAAGACAACTTTATTAGTTTCAGTCAAAATAACAGTGCAGGAATAACGTATATACCGATGCCCTGTGTGGTACAGACACCGATGACAGTAGTTCCAGGAAATGGATAGCATGCTTATTAGCTTTCAATAGTGGATCAAATAATTTTAATTTCTTAAACCCAGAAGTACTGCCTCATTGATGGTCACAATGAGTACTCATGCATCATAACCTTTCTTTTCTTCTGCCATCAGAGACCTGATGCCCAAAACCCTGGAGGGTCAGATCACCATGGAGAAGACGCCCAGCTACTTTGTGACCCGTGAAGCTCCAGCTCGGATCTACTCCATGTCACCTTCAACCAAACTCATAGTTGTAGTGAGGGATCCGGTAACCCGGGCCATCTCAGACTACACACAGACACTGTCTAAAAAGCCAGACATTCCCACCTTTGAAAGCCTGACTTTCAAAAACAGGACTACAGGCCTAATCGACACCTCATGGAGCGCCATCCAGATCGGTATCTACGCCAAGCACCTTGACAACTGGCTCCAGTTCTTCCCCATGCATCAGATCCTGTTTGTGAGCGGCGAGCGGCTGATCAGTGACCCAGCTGGAGAGCTCGGCCGTGTGCAGGACTTCCTGGGCCTGAAGAGGATCATCACAGACAAACACTTCTATTTCAACAAGACCAAGGGATTTCCATGCCTGAAGAAGGCTGAAGGAAGCAGCAAGCCTCACTGCTTGGGCAAAACTAAAGGCCGAACACACCCTAACATCGATCCAGAGGTGGTGCAGAGGTTACGAGACTTTTACCGGCCCTTTAATATGAAGTTCTACCAGATGACTGGACACAACTTTGGTTGGGATTGAAAATGAACTACAAAAACTGAAAGCTATTTGAGTTTGTAATGGCAAAAGATGTGACAATTGCTATCTATCTATATATATGTAAATGTACAGAAATCTATTTTATAATAATTTATTTTTTAATTTTTAAGCAATTAATTCACTAAGCTGCCTAACCATATTTGTACAGCGCATCTTGCTCACATTTACACCACTTTGCCCACAACTTTCTTTACGCTTCCTCCTGCAAAATAACAACCGTTTGATCAATAGACCTAATTGCTACTCACAGTGTCCTTGATTCATGAATAGTGTATCCCTCAGATTTTTTTTTTAGCAACGCTCACTGTGAATGGGCATTTTATCAATGGAACAATTGTGCGGTGGAATACACTGAGGCAACATGTCATTATGCTAATTATATAACATGAACCTGATTAGATCTCTCAGGTCTTGTTGCTTCTTGTGATAATGAGTTGAATCAGATTGAGTGAATGCCAGAGATGCGGTCATGCAGATGGTGTGATACGATGTAAAGTTCAGTCAGAAGATGATCTGGTTCCTCAAAGTGGAAGTGGGTCTATATCTCAAAAATGAGCATCTCATATTCTGATCTTTTTTAGGGTTGAACTCCATTCATTTCTTGTTGCCAAATTATCTTTCAAATCTAAATCTTCATTATGAAGCATCATGTTTTTGTCTCAGTTTTTTGTTGCATATTTTAGACCTCATTTTTTCTTTCTACTTGAATACTTTTTTATGCAAGAGGGAGAAACCGTCTAGCTAGCCATCTGTTCTATATCATATAGCCCCCAAGATGAGAGAAAGACCTCAGCATAGCTCTGCTTTATCTGCTACTCCTCAGACTAATGAAAACAACGAATCAGGATAACTTCCCAATGTTGTGTCTAATTCTTAAATGCAAAACATTATGCAAAAAGCATGAGAAAATCTACTGCAAGAAGTCTGGCAGGATTGTCTTAGATTGAAGGTTTTAATCTTGAAATGAAACCGAGAAATCAACAGAGGAAATTTCTATAGTAGTTTCTAAACAGGGTTAAGTTGAATGAATTAGTGTGGAACTCAAGTGTGGATGGCTCTCATTGATTTTACTTTGGAGAATTTTGTTCATCTAACTAGTTTTGTATGATGCTCAAGCCCACATCCTTCCATTTAGGAGGCGGATTATAATACGAGTCAGCTGTGAGGACGTAGCCGTTAGCGTCCAGTACATGTGGATTTCAGAAATGTGCAGGAAAGACACAAGGCACAATTTTTTTGACATCTCTCATGTTCTACTATTTTCAATCTTCATTTATGACAAAAACAAACAAACAACAAGAAAAAAAAACACCAAACAAACCAAACTTGGTAAATCTCTCTGGAACCATAAAGGAATCACTTGTTTCCAGCATTCAGATTGGACCTAATTTTGGGCCATTTGTACAGTGGTCAAGAATTCAAGTTTCTGTTACCTCAACAATGCTATTCTTTATTTGCAGAAACGTCTCTTCCTCAAAGCTGTAATAAGAACGATTTGCAAATCTCTTCTGGAGTCGATCGATTTACTTGAGAATCTCTCGGTTTTTATTTGTCGGGGAGAATTGTGAAACCTCTGCTCATGGTCAAGATGCATCTGTTTACGGTTGAGTTTTATTCAACCTTATATTCAGATAGTGATGTTTTGTCTTATCCCACATATAATAAATAGTCTAGCAAATCAAGTATTTTGTGGTATCTATATAAAATAATTTTACACAGTGAATGAGCAAAATGGAGCAGATATTTCTAGACAATTAAATACTGAACATTCATATTTCTTTGTATGAAGAAATAAATAAAATATATATTTTACCAAACGTGTCTGTAGTGTTGTAAGTCCACTGAATGTTTTAAAGAATGACACAATTTTTGTCATTTGTCCCAGTCATCCAAACCCCCAGTTTGCAGCCCCCCACTTTCAATGTATTAGTTTTTTATTTGTATAGCGCTTTTAACAATCTTAAAAAATCAAGAATATTTGCTATTTATACAGTGTGTTTGTATTTATCCCCATTGAGCAAGCCTGAGGTGGCTGTGGTTAAAAAAAAAACATAGTGACATATCTAAATTACACAATCCACTATGTCCATTTCAGCCTGCAGCATTTCTTATCAAAACTTGCTCACTTTTCTTTGGTCACGTTCAAACACAAGGGTGTATGTTTGATTTTCACACTGGTGAGGACATAAACAGAACTTTGGTGCGTCATACAGCCGAACATAGATGTAGCCTATGCTACACGTTAGTGAAAAATACAAAGCCAATAATGTGACGTGGGTTAGAGAGGCGGATTCTTGGAAAAATAAATGTTAAATAATAGAAGTATTTAGTAAACACACAAGACACAGACAGATATCAGTGGTTTTATATGTAAATATAAATTAACTGTTTGAATTATTGCTAGGGACAATTCAGTATTCCCTGGACATCGGTAGGGACATGTCTCTACCGTCCCTACGCAACTCGACACCCGTGGTTCTAGACAATGATGTTAACATGGGATCATGCAAATTCCATTGACAGCCTTTATATATGATGTGATCTGGTAGTCCTCATGTCAGATCAGGTTAAACATTCTAACTAGTAAGGTTTATTAGAAGCTGCTCTGAGATATATGTATAGACAGCTACTGTAATCATGCTACATGTTTTCTGGCAGCCCACCTACACTCTAAAAAGGTCTGTGTGTGAATTGAGCTTTTCACCGACCTACCTGGTGACTTGTTTACTGCTCGTCTCAGCAGTGCAGCTCCTAAAAACAAGCTATGCATTGTTTATTTTCAGGAAGTGAGTTCTCCCAGGACACTTGATTTGCACCTGGGTTGACACAGCGTTTCTTGAAAACACTGTAGCTCCACACAAATCTATATGGGCCAGCTAAGTTCAGCTCAACATCACTCCTTGGGCACATACAGTAGCTTACAGTTGAATTTTGGCTCCTTGGGTATTTTTCAGGGTATTTATCCTGGATTTGTGCACCAGATATACCTTCTGAGTATGATGTTCAGTATAGCATACAGTAGTATACTGTGATATCCATGATCCAGTATGGAAGGCACCAAGGTCTTTTGCATATTGTGGGTGGCATGGTGATAGCCACCACAGAGCTCCAGGGTCTGTCATTCAGTCATAAGCTTGGGTATAATTCAGTGATGAGTTCAAAAGAAGTGTATTGTTCAGTACTGCTATATGAACAAAAATACAATAACATTTGGTTTGCAAACACTTAAAATAAATAATGTACAGGGGATTAAAAATAATTTTAATCCCCGCTAATTCTTTTCTGTTCTGCTTCATATGAGAGTTGCAGCAGTCTTAGCTCCACCACCAAGGGCTCTCGTTGGTTGAGATGCATGATGACACATATCCCGAGCCAGTACTGATCAACATCCCACCCCTCCTGTGACCCATGATTTGTCTAGATGTGTATTCAGAACCAGTGAGCAACAGACTTTTAAAATTATATTAATAAAATAAACTGTGTTAATGTGCGATAACATAATTGTCTGCATTAATTAATTAATGCATAATGAAATAATAACACGCTAATGCACCCAACTCTAGTTATCCAGTTTCCTAACCTGCAAGGGGCATTTTGTCTCATTTTGACTGTCCCTGCCTTGCGCCCACTGTTCCTGGGATAGGATTTGCATCCACCATAACTTTATACAGGATCAACTTACACTTGAGACATGATAGAACCGAACAGTTGAGGGTTAAAACTCTTGCCAAAGTACCCAACCATGGCAGCTTGGCAGCGACTTGATTTGAATTCTCTACGTTCTCATCAGTAGCCTAAAGCCTTAACTTCTGATCCACCGCATTCCCAACAACCGATACAACATTTATTAGACATCTTACATATACCTAAGGATAAAGATGATGAATACACTCATTCATTAAAAACATGGTCACATAGTGGCCATAATAGTAGGTTACCGCTGTCAATAGAAATAGAAAGTTATTCATGATGTCTAGCACTTATGGTTCTCTTAATGACACCCTTGATCGTATCAACAAGAATCTGCTAGGAATTATGCCAAGTAAGTGGTATACATAAAGATTTTTGGCTTCCGAACCGATTCCATCTCCTTGGCATCATCTAGTTGTTGTCAGAATCGGAAAAGGTTTTACACAAAACACTTTAACAAGGTCCTCATTAGTTAAACATAAATGGCTTTTACACATCCAGCTATGGTTTTCTCCTACATGGCTTTAAATACAGACGTGGCAAGGTTCCAAGTGTGTTTTACCTACTTGCCACCCTGCCAGGATTGATTGGCTAGATTTTTAGCCAATTGGGTCCATACACGCACAACACAAAATGCTCTGATTTGCTTTGACATACATAATATGTGCACATGTATCACTTGTGTCAGTGTTATTTTACTTATATTTTGTACATTGATCTAGCAGTTAAAAAGGTAAGCATTACTCAGTGCTAAGGTTGCAGTGCTGAAAGCCGTTTCTGACATTCGGGATCAAGTTTTGCCTTTTTTTGTTTTAAGAAATCAGAGCACCGTAATCGCATTATGGCATGTAAAATATGCTTCCTGTATATCTCCTAGTCACCTTTAAGAATATTTACCTCGGCTTGTTACGGATAACTAAAGGTTAACAGCTCTACACCAACGTAGCACTGCTGAACTGTGGTTGTAAGTTATAGGCTTAACCACCCTACTTAACCGCATTGCATTCCGACAAGTCAGTTTTTTCCCCCAGCATCTTTTATTAAGTTTGGCTTACTCACTCACGTTGGCGAGTATTAGCTCAGAGCTGAGCTTAGACGGCAATCTTAACACACCATTAAAGATTAATGTTGAGAACAAGTTGTTCTCACTTCAGAGTGCTTCTGTTTATGAACCGGTGTAATATACAGTAACTGAATTCGATCCTGTCGAGAAGAATTACATCACCTATATCATATTAAGCATCTTGACATTTGTGGCGGTTTTCTCAAATCATAAAATACAGAGTCAGATTTCACCAATAGGCAACCCGTGTCCAAAATCAGCAGAGTACATGCATAGCTCAATATACAAAAAAGCAAGTTCATGATTGTGAAATACAAATAAAGATCTCGGCTTGTCTATTTCCAGGGTAACTGTGGTGGGCTGGGGGAGATCATATTTTTCCACCCACAGTGCCTCAATGACACTTGGTGGAGCTGACTTGAGTTGAAAACATAGCTGACTCAAGGGAGTGCCTGTGGGAGAGGTGTTACCCAACGTTGCTGTTACTGGGTTGGAGGAAGGCAGAGTTGAGACTGGGCCTTGGTAACACTCTGCTCCATCAGGGAAAGCAGAGAGAATTAATACTACCCTTGAGGATCCAGACCAGGCTGGGGACATATGGACTACTGTAAACAAGAGAGAACTGGGGAATCATAGAGGCTCAAAAGAGAATCTTTTATCATCCATCCTCCTTTCACTTGCTCATTAGAGTAAGCGATCATTTCTGTTAATATACCAGTGCGGTTTGTACGACCGCATCATCCTTCCACCATCTTAAAGGGGTCTACTCAAATTGGAAACTTTACAGGAAATAGAATTCAGGTTTCAAAATCATGTAGCAAAGAAAATCTGTTTGGCTCTTTGCAGAATCCATGCAATACAAATACAAAGTTCTAATCTTCTATCACCTCAGGAGATCCCAATCCACAATTGTTTGCCTTTCATCAAGATTACCATCAACACTAGCAAGTCTGGAGCTGGATAATTTCACACCACAAGCAGCTGTGCTGACAAACACAGCAACGCTTGTGCCAAAGGATGTGGTCTCTGAAATATACCTCAGATATTTAAACACATCTGGCCTCCATCCAAACCTACTGATGGGTTAGCATGGTGTTTACTGACAAAGCTGATTAAGCTATTCACTGGTGACTGGTGCTGGTCGACACCTTTGCCTGAAGCCTGTAAATGCTTGGATCCAGGAAATGATTCTGATGTTTGCGAGTAAGATTTGGGTGCAGAATGCCATTTTGTAATTGCTGCTTTTATGGTTTGCTGTCATTACCGCTACCCTGGAGTTGTTGTGGGTGAAGCAACTGTTGATTGGGGGTATTTTGATGGGTGCAGACACCTGGATCTCCTTACACGCAAAGCCCCCATGCTTGGCAACATTTTTCCTGCTCTCTTGCATGCATTGTGTTGCCTGCTGTGTCGCATGTTTGATCTGATAAGCTTTAAGCAGTCAAGTAATGAAGAAGATCCTAACATTTCAGGCACAGAAAACGTGCTAGAAGGTCCGATCAATAGTTTGGACTCTGGGCGCATTTTCAAGCTAGTTAGTGCTCAGCAACATGGGGCTTTTTCCATTAAAAAACTGGTAGGTGGTCTTTGTCTTGCAAGTCTAGATAAATGCCTCGGTACCTTCCCTGTTCAGTTCTTGATGGTTCTCGAATGTTTATGTGCTCCATTTGTTGGGGGGAATCCAAACTCATGGTTTAGTACAACTCCTGTCCCTATGCCCACTTATAGGAGTTGCAACAGAAACCATATTAAATAGTGTGGGACGCAAACACAAACAAAGCACAAGTGTCCTTACAATGGAACAGGTTAGGAAGAAATGAACGTTGTAACCAAATCAGCCAGCGTAATGTTCGTATCAACCTTTAGAAAAAGGTCATGTGGTCTGTTATACAGCTAGAACAAGATTTATGAACATTCTTGAAGAAAACATGATACGATAACTAATCGTAAAAAGGCACCAAGACCCAATAAAGCAGCAAGGCTTTTAAAGTTAAAAGTTTGTCTTAATATTCATATGATGCTTTGTATCACTGTATGATTTATTAATTATGGATTTGTTCTGCTAGATCTTTGCCCTTAATTAAAGTATCATGGTGGGACCCTGTTATTTAAATTAGACGACCCCTTTGACTTTGTGTCTATTTCTATCACAGATATAGTGTGTACAGGTGTGGTTAAGGTGTGGTCACATGACACTTTTCGTTCCATTCGTACGTGTGAATGCTGGAGACCTGAAACTCGAGCTCTGGTTGAAAATGTTTTGTAGTTTGCTGCGTTGTTAAACTCTGACTTCTGAAATGTTTACTGAAATCCGTGCTGACATGAATTTGAGACACATGACCAACTGAAGATTGACAAGTCATGGCACGATTTCTTCAGAAAAGCCAAGATACAGGAAAGCACTAAGTATAAAGGACAACTGAATTTTAATAAAACGTTTTAACACAACTTTTTTTTGTTTCTGTCAACACGGACACAGTTATTTTGTTAAATCTCTAACACTGAGGAAGCAAATACTATACACGTGATCGCTAGGTTAGCTGGCTAGATCGTTGGCGATTGATGTCATATCCGGTCGCTTCCTATATTCACAGTGGTCTCAGAAGAACGTGATTGTACCTTTATAGTGGCAGGTTACAGAAAAATCAGGCAACTGATCAATTCTAGATGGTTCTCCGCTACCTAGACTAAAGCAGATCTTGAAATGGAAGATGCTAATACATGATAATAAATGTTCCTGGGCCATTTTACATATTTGTGTATGAAATTCAGGAAGATTTCAATATATCAACATATACCTTGCATTCATTTGTGTTAAATTAAATGAGCCATGTCTGGGAAAATTGTTAAACGACACCTAGTTACAGTAGGTCTGTTAGGAAAACTGAACCTAAATTGATTTTTTAAAGAACTTTCCTTCAATAGCAAAAGTTAATGCTTTGTTGTTTTTTTTTGCTATACTTTTTTCTGTGCTAAGCTTCACAAATATTCCCTTATTCAGCTGCAGAATTTTCCTTTTTTCCGACACCGTACGGTCTTCCTAGTGCAGGTCAGTCAGAGTCTCAACATCCTGTAAAGGTCTACTTTATCGCTCCAGATTAGCGAGTGCCCCTGAGGCCTAGTGCCGGTAGTTTACATTAGATAGACTCTGATTAAGTCAGGGTTAAGGGATTTTATGAACACTGCCTCTAATCTTTGACCCCCATCTCCACATCCTGTAATTACTTTATCTCCGGTTCATTCGAGTCCAAGCCCGTATGCTAGCCAAAGGTTCTTTCAGATAGATATGTAAAAAAAGATGTGACAGTTAATCTTGTGTACACACATAAAACAAAGCTTGACTTTTGGTTTTTGGTGAGATTAAATCTAATACTCGTGATCGTTAAACACTTACACTGTGTGTTTATACTGCTGTTATGTCAGGGCTATGTGTATTCATCCGGCATCAAATAAGAGTACACAGTGTAAGTCTTCGCATTCCTGTGTGAGAGTGATTGTCGCTGTGACGGACACGGGTCGGATGTGCTTCTGTTACTCTTTCAGGAAGCGACGTGCCGGGTCATGTAGCTGCCTTTGACACGGTGGCAGATCGCTTGAAGCGGACTGAAAGGAGATGTGTAAATCGTGCCAGGCAGGTGGAAAAACAGGAACAAAAAGGAGAGAAGAGGTGTGTATAGGATAAAGAGGAAAGGCTTAGATGCACATGGAGGTGTGTTGTTTGAAAGGCAGGATAGAACATGACCTTTATAGGTGATATTAGTACACCTGCGGTCCTCAGTGTGTGTGTGTGTGTGTGCTTGTGCAAAGCTGTTGGGATTAAGTTGCTTTATAGGTGAAAAAATGTGTGTGTTGTCACTTTGCTCATGCCTTTGTCTGTGTAAAAGCTTGCAAAATGGGTCACTGCTGCTGAAAACATCAAAATAAATAGAGAGCTACGAGGACACGTGCGTGCTTTGATTACCGCTGGCCCCCCTGCGGAGACGAGTGCGGTCAGACACAGTGACCAACTGACAGCCATCAATAATGCAGAGTAACTCTGTGTGTGTGTGTGAGAGAGAGGAGAGAGAGAGAGGAGAGAGAGAGAGGAGCAATTGGCTGCTGTCCCTGCAGGAAGTCTTTTTCAGCACAGATAGATGGATGAGTTGAATTTAGCTCTGATGAGAAAGTGGTCGGTGTAAATGGGCTGCAGGCTCAAGCCTCCGTCTAATGAAGGTTTCATCAGATTTGGGATGTGATTATGACCAAGTATGGGGTGTGTGTTTGTGTGTGTTGCCATGGAACTTTGTTTTTTCAAGTTTTTTCTTTTTTAAATAGTTGAAGGCAGAGTAAAACTGAAACTCAAGAACGTGCGCGGTCGAGGCGTGAAAAGCAACAGAACAAAAACAAAACGTGAACATACAACGTGATAAAGAGTTTAAAACTGAACGTGATAAATCCGCTGCCTACGGATTAGGATTAAAGGTCACTGGATGGAAAGCAGTGAATATTAGTTTAGCTTCAGTTTATTTATTATCGGCTCAAGACTTGCTGATTTAATGGTGATACTTTTATTTTATAATCAGATTTTTGATCTGGGATTGATTTTTAAATCATTCCTTTATTCCATTTCGATTGTTTTTATTTATTCTTTTGATCGATTCAGGAAATAATTACATTTAAATGAACTGAAGTCAATCTTCTTGACTGAGACGCTTCATCATTTCCTCCCTCACCTCCA
>JAOTRN010000053.1:4753752-4764708 GCA_028566695.1 Bagroides melapterus
CAGCATGGAATCCTCATTTTCAGCACCTGTGGGATGTGTTAGCATTAGCATAGTGGTTAAGGTGTCAGTCCACCACTTGGAAGGTTGTGAGTTCAAATTCCAGGTCAGCCAAGGCACCACTTCTGGGCCCTTGAGCAAAACCCTTGACCCTCAATTGCTCGGTGTATAAAATTATAGAAATGTAATTCGCTCTGGATAAGGACTTCTGCCAAATGCTGTAAATGTAATTTGTCTATATTTTCTGTTCGGTGCCTTCAGTTGTGCTTTTCGGTTTCATCTCTAGTCCAGTTACGTTTTTCCTGTCCTTGTTACGTTTGTTATTATTAATAAATGGTTCGTTTTGCTCTCCCTAAATTTCAGCCTAGTTTTTACGCTGATAGTCACTGCCCATGCTGACAGTATTGGCAGGAAATAAATAATTAAGGTATGGGAAAAACTTTTCAGCTATAAGTTGTGTTCTATCCTCACATATAAAATATGTTTCACGGTATATGTTTATAATGCATACTTGAATTTATTGTTAGACTCTTAAACATTTTGCAGAAATGAACAAAGTCAAGCAAGCTCCAGGATATTCAGTGTTTGAAATTGTTAAAAATAGTTTTCTGCAGATTTGGATCAGAACACACAATCACACGGAAGATCGTTCTGTTTTTGCATGTGTGGAACATCGCAGAAATGCCATAGCAGCAGAAATGATATAATTTGAAATATTGAATATGAAATAAATTTCTGCACTGTGTCGGAGAAGTCTACATTTCTATTTAAATTTATTACGTTTATAACATACAGATGTTAGCACATCTCTAATATGATCAGTTATGAACGTAATCCCTACACAATATGGTCTAAAATATCTTAACATAGACACAAAGTGAAGGATTATAATAGACCAGATTTTAAAAGCACTCCTTTTTTTTTAACGAACAACCAATCACAGTCTTCAAAAGAATGTCATACTTAATAACAGGGTTAGCCCCACCCCCTGTTTAAGATGAGCTGATCTGAGATTGGTCCTGAATCATGTTTGAGATAAGATTCCTAGTTAGAAATTTTTCAGCTAAATTAGGAGCTCTCTGAGATCATTCTTAAAACCTTTATGAATACCTTTGGAATTATACAAACACCCATGTGACACTTAAAAAACATTAAAGAAATTTTTCCAAAAACTTACAGAGTCCATGTCCCAAACACTTGAGGTTATTCTGAGAGTAAATTTGTGTCCTCCCCAGTGTTAATATAATGTAGAGGTCAATGCTAAAAAACAGTAAGTTGGAGTGTGTAGATGTGTTTCTGCTATCCAATTTTTAATGTACTATGCAATTGTAGTAAATTTTCATTTCCCATAAATTGTATTTTCAGTATTATGAAGGTTCAGTTCTAGTCCTACAGGGTTGGAGTCAAGCACGGTCTGGTAATTTCTCTGCTCAAAGACACTCTGCCAACAGGATCTCCAAAAGAAACTTTATTAAAATGCACAAAAGGTATCATTATTCATTGTTTAACCGATGGCAAGAAAGATTTAAACTTAACTTGGTCTCTTCAAATGTAACAGCCAATGAAAAGTACACACACACACAGACACACACACACACACACACTCGCAGAGAGAGAGAGAGAGAGAGAGAGGGAGAGGGAGAGAGAGAGAGAGCATTTTTCTCTCATAACTTTTCTTCCAAGAGAAGGTTCTCCAATATCCTCACTGAACTGCAATCCTTAACTGTAAAAACATTCTGATTCTGTATATTCTATCACTTTTTTTTTTTTTAATCTTCTTTAAAGCTTTAGCATGTGAGGTAAAAGTTTAGCATCTGAGGTAAAGGAATAAACAGTAGCTGCATTTATCACATGAGGTAAAAGATTAAGTATGTTTGGTAAAAGTTTAGCATGTGAGTTACAGTTTTAGCGTGTGAGGTAAAGGTATATACAGTCCCTGCATTTAGTGTGTGAGGTAAAGCTCTAGCATGTGACGTAAAAGTTTAGTATGCGAGTTGAAGTTTTAGCATGTGAGGTAAAGAAATAGACAGTCCCTGCATTTAGCATGTGAGGTAAAATTTTAGCATGTGAGTTACAGTTTTAGCATGTGAGGTAAAGTATAAACAGTCCCTGCATTTAGTGTGTGAGGTAAAGCTTTTCCATGTGAGGTAAAAGTTTAGCATGTGAGTTACAGTTTCAGCATGTGAGGTAAAGGCATGTACAGTCCCTGCATTTAGCATGTGAGGTAAAGCTTTAGCATGTGAGGTAAAAGTTTAGCATGTGAGTTAAAGTTTTAATATGTGAGGTAAAGGTGTGTAAAAGTGTAATTAAAAGCTCATTTGTAAAGGTGTTATTACTTGTAGTTGCTGCTTTCTTCATTTTTTGTTCTAATTGTTTCATTTAAAAGCCTTAGTTTGTAAAACATCTGCTCTGCCATGGTCAGTAACCTTTAGAACTCATCTATTGATATGTCTGAGGAATTACTGAAGCATGCTGAACACCATGACCACCACCACCACCACCACCACAACTGTCACCCCCACCACCCTGCCGGCCTCAGAATCATGAAACTAACATTTCACCTTTAGATTGCTTAGAGACACAACATGGAGAAGATCTACAAAGCCACTCTACATATTAACATCCCTGTGGACCCCGGATCTGGGATTGACCGCTGAGAGACCCTGATGTTTTATGCTCTGTGTGCTGATGGCAGGAGGTCAGAGGTCAAATGCAGAAGGATCACGGTCATCCCCATGGGGACAGACAGCAGTGTGGTGCGGTAGATTCAGGTCAAGCTGAGCAATTTTGTCTCAGCCTCTGGTACTGGATCTGACACATGATAGGATTGACTAAGATGTTGATTTGAGACAAGGAAACAATTCAAGGGCTCGTTAAGGCTTTAATAGGACTGAGGGGCAGATACAGGGAGAGATTAGGGATGCAAGCTGTGGATTAAATTGCAAATGTTCTTACAGAGTTTGAAACTTTCTGAAAGCATCACATACCTAAAAAATGTGCTTAAATGGTTAGGGATTCTGAATGAATAGTGTCTGGTTTGAATGTTTTACCAGAGTGCAAGCGTTACATTCATCTTTTTAAAACACACTAGCTATCACACACAAACACAAAAAAAGATTTACAATGACGTTCATTTAGATCACCATTAGACTCCTCATATTCAAGATTAGAAGCTGATATGGTGACTGAAAATGAGTTTAAAGGTTATTCCTTTACCTCATGTGCTAAAACTTCAACTCAGACACAGACCCTGCATTTAGCATGTGAGGTAAAGGCTTAGCATGTGAGGTAAAGGTTTAGGATGTAAGGTAAGGTGAGGTAAAGGAAAAAAAACAAACCCTGTTCAAAGAAAAAAATAGAGATTAATATACATGGTAAAGTTTTAACATGAGGTAAAGTTTTAACATGTGAGGTTAAGGAAAAAAAAAACCTGAGTTTACATGGTAAAGTTTTAACGTGAGGTAAAGTTTAGCATGTGTGGTAAAGTTTTAACATGTGAGGTAAAGGAAAAATAACAAACCCTGATTTTATCATGTGAGGTAAAGATTTAGCATGTGAGGTAAAGGGAAAAAAAACTGAGTTTAGTACACATGGTAAATTTTAACAAGTAAAAAAGTTTTAGCATCTGAGGTAAAGATTAATTAAGCTTTCAATATTTTATACTGTATATACTAGCACTGTCAAACAGATATTTTTGTTGAGGAGAAAATATACATCATCAGCATATATAGCTTGTTAACTTTATCAATAACATTTTTTATACAGGATTTGAACTCAAAACTTTTCTAAATGTCACGTCTGCTTTAAATCAAACACAACACTAGCTGTCTCAGCTAGCTAAGATAGCTAGTGTTTAGTTAGATAGCTAGTTAGTTAGTTAGCATTAGCAAGCAGGAGGACATGAACAACTTCCAAATCACATATTTATTTTGTATATATTTATTATATCTTATGGGATTTTATAAGTATAAGTATTAAGGTTTAGATGTTTTGAGGTTATTTATTAATTTCTTTAATAGGAGATACAATTGTTCTTAATTATTGTTCTGGGTAGAAAAGTGCACATTCAGTGGTCCTGGGTGTCTTTCGTGAGAAACCACCGCAGTATCCTGCAAATAACGGACAATAACACAGATATCCATCCTGCTTTATCAGTGTGTTATGTCGAATAAGCCTTTACAGGCCCAGTGTGGCCTAGACAGGCCGTCAGTGTGTGTGTGTGTGTGTGTGTGTGTGTGTCTGTGTGTTTCACAATGACTGTCTTGTAATCTCCTATCATGGCTTCTTCACCTGTCAGTCTGTCACTGCAGGTTAGTGTTGAGATGGTCAGTAAATCTGTCATACACAGGAGTGTGTGTGTGTGTGTGTGTGTGTGTGAGAGAGAGAGAGAGAGACAGTAGAAGTGACAGATCTTACTCTCCTGATATAGTTCTGGTAAAAATGCAGGTTGCAGCTCTGCTGTCTTTGTCTCTGATAATAAGACAGGTTGGTTCGCCCCTTCCGGTCTCCTCTACGTCGTATACGCTCTTTAAAGCCGTTATCAACTTCATGTGAGTCTTTTGTTTGTCCTTTCACGACCGTCTGCAGTCATCAAAGCTTGATTTGCTTTATCTCGAAGATCCCCTGTCTCCTGTCTCTCCCCTTCTTTTCTCTGTAATGCCAACGACTTATCATCTCAACGTCTTGTTCTGTTTTCTCCTGCGGAAACGATCGAGCGTTCCTTCTGCTTTCATTTGTTTTGCGAATTATACGTATCAACAGTGACACGGTCATCAGTATGTATTACGTTGTTCTGTTGTTGTGGTGAAGAGACGTGAGACATTTTACAACAAAAACCAGCACCGTGTTGGGCAGCAGGTTCGTTAAAGTGACAAATCTTCGTATGTTAGGATGATCAAATGATTTGATTTGAAGATCCCATACCCAGACGATGAGGTGAATCTTGGTGAGGTGGGAGGCAGAGATGGAGTGCAGGGACAGAGGCATGTCTAGCTCGCCTATTTTCTCGTCTACCCTCCGGCTCCGGCAAAGGCAATCACAGCCACGATGAGCTGTGACTGTTCTGGAAGAGCAATGAGTCCCACGAGACTGGCCAGGCCATCACTAGACCATCATGAGAGAGAAAGAAAGAGAGAGAGAGAGAGAGAGAGAGGGAGAGAATGTGTGTGGAAAGAGAGGGAGGTGATCAGTCTCCTCAGGCAGTACTCCTTCAGCAGGGGTCATTTAAACAGGGTCCATTAGCCAGACGCTCAATTCTCAGCACCAATATTTATTTTACAGGCCCTCATCACCTCACACACACACACACACACACACACACCCACACACACACACACGTTCATGCTGGATAGTGAGTTTGTTCTGTAGCACGTCTGTTCTGTTTGAGATACTGGAAGTGAAGCCGTTTAATAGTTCTTATAAAACCGACTGTTTACGGAGTTTCCATTATAACAGCAATAAAAAAATGTAGGCTTGTGTGAGAAGCCAGAAACACACACCATGCACAAAACACGCTGCCAAATTGGATTTTTTTTTTTGTGTGTGTGTGTGTGTGTGTGTGTTCATTTCTCAGATGCAAAGCAGCCTACCAGTGCAATATGTTGCTGCAATTAAAAGATAAAACTTTTTAATCCAAACCGCAGGGGGACGATAAGAATGAGGTACGACCTCATAGACGTTATCAGATTTTCTTTAATTCTGTGCTCACATTTAAAGGTGCCATGACAAGTTGCTGATGTTTTTTTTTTGCTTTAGATGGAATAAAAGGAGAAAGTAAGGAGAGCCAGATGAGTGTGATGATTCCATGATTGAGGTGCTGACATTATATGTTTAATTATGTATGTAAAGTAAAGGTGAAGACATTTTAAACACGGGGAAAAAGTCGACTTCACAACAACCTTCTTCCTGTTTTAGATAAACTTTATTAATAATATTCATAAAATCGACATCACATTGACATCCTTCTGCTTTTCTGGTCTCAGCTCACTGTAGCTACGCTCTACTTTAAAATATAGTCTCAATGCATTCATCTTACCCTTTAAACACTTCCACCTATTTAAAATATCTGGAATATTCCAGCGGAAAAGGAACTTTCCTGAAGACCATGAGAAGAAGAAAGGTGATTTCTCCCATTTAGATTTTTCTTTAATTTAAAAGATGTGCTATTGGCTGATGAGGTCACTTTCAACGTACAAACCTAGTACTGATATTAATATAAAAAATTATTACTCATATAAAATATTATTTGTATTCATGAATTTCATTGTAATTATAATAATTAAAAATAAAATATTAATAACATATGAATTAATTAATTTAAGATATTTTTATTTATATTTATTTTATTTCTATTCATATTTGACATTATATCTTTTAATTTATTTATTTATTATTTGATTATTTAATTATTTATTTGACAGAAATCATGATTATTTCCTTTATGCCCTAGTTAACTAGATTTTGTGTATTTAAATAAATAAATAAATAAATAAATAAATAAATAAATAGATAGATAAAAAATTAAAAGCTATTATTACACCTTCACTGCATGTAATGCAAATATGTAAATACATGAAACATGTGATGTGTCTACAAAACCCCACATTTCCTTATATGTAGATTAGAGCTGCTTAATTAAAGACCATCACCCTCATCATCAAAGTGATTCTCTAAGCACTTGGTAGACTGTTTTTGGAAATAAGGTCTGTCACTTTGTCACAGGTTTCTCTAGATCGTCCTCATTAACACACACTAACCCTTTTCACATCGTTCCCCCTTGTGGTTATACCCTTTGATGCGGTGCTCAGCAGTATTGGGATGCAGACAGGAAGCAGCACGTTGCTCATTAGAGTGTATTTACCTGGGGAAACGGATTGGGACGAGGCCCGGCACCGCCACCCTGCAGGCTTCTTATTGATGAGTCGGGAGAATTGGTGTCTCTGAGCACGGCTGTGAATCCGTATCCAATAACACAACCGTGTCTATGCACTACGGCCCACAATGCACTGCTTTAGACAGACAGACGCCCGATCGAGGTCACTGTTTGTGAGGTCCTTCTTTCTTCTGAACTTTTTTTTTCTTCTCATTTACTTCTTTTTTTTTGTTTGAATTGAACTGACACAATGACTACCAGATTAAATAGAATTGTCTCCTTAAATTACATTGGCTAGGATTTTTTCTGATGTCCATTTATACACATGGAATGAAATTTGTTAAAACATCAAACGTACACAATTTTCTATTCATCCACATTTAATTGAAAAAGTTGCCCAAGATGTTTTTGGTGTCTGATTTTTGTGTATGTACGGTCCTTTACAAAAATATTCGAACGCTAAGACTAATTTGATTGAATTCGCTGTGGACTGAAGATCGAAGGATAAGAGAGCTTAATATTTCAGGGTTTATTTCCTGGTATTTAGAGATAGACGTGTTACATGACAAAGAACGATAAACATTTCTCATCGGGCCGCACGATTTGTCTGATAGGTGTTAATTCTTCCCTTGGTGTGTCCCGTTAGATCGATAGTTCAAACGAGGCTTCAGTTTTTGCCGGCGACGACTGCATTCGTTGTTAAAAAAGTAGAAGCCAACATGAAGAACCATTTTGAACATGAGGAAAGATGGAAAATCGATCAGAGGCATTGCAAAAACATTGGGAAGAGCCAATAAGACAATTTGGAACATCCTGAAAAAGAAAGAAACCACTGGTGTACTGAGTAACAGACACCAAACAGGTCAGCCAAAGAAAACAACAATATATGATGAAAGAATCGTTTTGAAGGATGTGAAGAAAAACCCAAATCAACACAGTGACATCACCAACAACCTCGGCAGAGCAGCGGTGAAGGTTTCAAAATCCACAGTTCCAATCCAATAGAACATTTTTAGAGGCAATACCACAAGATAGAAACCACTAATCAGCAGAAAGAATCAGAAAGCTAGATTGAAATTCAAGATGAAATCCAGAGATGAGCCACAACAAAGGTCTGAATCCAAGATGAACCTCGACCAAAGCGATGGAAAGGCTCAAGTGTAGAGGAACCCGCATGATCCAGTACACACTCATCTGTGAAGCATGGTGGTGGTAGTGTCATGACTCGGGATTTGCACGACTGCTTCTGGAACATTCTCAATAATATTTAGCGATGATTGAATTCATGGATCCAATGGAATTGGGAAGAACTTCAAGACAATGATCCAGCACACTGCTAACAAATCCAAGGGGGTTAAAACAGGAAGGTTTTAGACTGGCAGCAGACTTGAACTTTAGTGAGCAGCATTTCACCTCCTGAAGAGGAGACTGAAGAGAGAAAACTATTACAACAACTGAAACATACTGAGGTAAAAAAAACAACTGAAACATACTGAGGTAAAAAAACAACTGAAAAACACTGAGGTAAAAAAATAACTGAAACACACTGAGGTAAACAAAACAACTGAAACACACTGAGTTAAAAAAAACAACTGAAACACACTGAGGTAAAAAAAAAAAAAACATCTGAAACACACTGAGGTAAAAAAAAAAAAAAAAGAGGATTTGAACAGTTTATTGATTTGGTTAGAGTGATCATAATAATTTAATAATTTCATGATTTATCTGGTCCTACACTTTTGCTCACCCAGAAATGTGGTGGTCTGTTAAAGACTTTTAAGGATAAATACAAGGGAATCAGAGAAGACCTCGGTCTTGCCATCCCAATAGTTATGGATGAGACTCTGGGTGAATGAAAAGTTAAAAAAGTTACTTCTATTATTATTATTATTATTATTATTATTATTATTATTATTGTGGTCATATAATAGTACTGTTGTTGAATGTGTGTGTGTGTGTGCGGAGCGAGCGAGCGAGAGAGAGTGAGAGAGAGAGAGAGAGAGAGAGAGAGAGAGATGCTGAAATTTCACAAAAGACCCAACAGCACTTAACTATCTCTAGTGCTGGGGGATACAGTGGGCTATAGCTTCACCACACACACACACACACACACACACACAAACAAACAGATATGAGTGGGCACCAGGAGATACCACAGCCAGCTCAACTCCATCTCCTCCAAACACTGGGCTTAGTCTAAGCTTATCAACTGCTCTCCTGGTCTCTAGAGTCTGTTTAAACCTCCTTCACCCTCCTCCATCCAACATCCTCTCTGTATCTCTCCTTCTCTCTGTTTATTTCAATCAGCGTGCCGCACAACTCGATTCGGATTCAGAATATAAAAAATTGCATGGTATAATGTTGATAAAAATAAATCCTCGTGTGTAAATAATGTTGGATTCTATTTGGCTCTTAAGGTCTCATTAAATCCTGACCTCTACCTTTGAGTTTATACAAGCTGCTGTGAAACATCTACTCAATCTTACATCTACATTCACCACTGCTGCGTTCTCCAGCCCTCCTCACACTCGGAGTTTTGTGCTTAAGTGTGAAATAAAAAAAATCCCAAATGTAGGTCAGCAGCATGGTAGAGAGTCAGGGGTATTTTTTGTGTTCAGCTGAATCATTTAGCTGAAGTGGCTCTTGGTAAAAATGCACTTTCATAACATAGGCGACTTGAGAAAATCATTTTATTCCCTCTGACTTTCCACTTAGCATCACTAAGTGAAGGCAGCAGTGTTCCTTTTATACATAACTAAAAAATATTTTTAAAATAATATAAAACTGAGAAATAGATTTTAAAGGAGAAATGAAGAACAGGCTGTTTTCCTTCTTTCTTTCTTTCTTTTTTTTTACATTTTATTTATTTCCTTTTTTTTCATAAGAATGATGTATTTGATCGACATCCCCACAGCAGGTGATATGAGACAGGTATATCAAACGATTAATAATTTGCAGGATTGGTTCGACGTGATGAGGTTGAGGAAGTTCACCTGGCCTCAGGGAAGCCTTCTTATGAGCTTTGGGTTATTACTGTCTCTTCAGTTAAAACATCAAGACTCAACAGGAACAGATCAAACCTCCTTTCCTGTCAGTTTATTACAGAATAGATATATATATATATATACTACACACACACACACACACACACACACAAAACCAACACACACACACACACACATATCACAAACACCACCTCTTAATCATATCATACCTCATAGATAGATAGATAGGGGAAGGATAGATAGAGGTAGATATACAGCAATAATCTTTTCTGTTCTGGTACAAAGGTGGAGGAATGAACTTCCTCTAGATGTCTGTACAGCTGAGTCACTGGTCATCTTCAGCGAGAGAGAGACAGAAAGACATACAGTGTGAAAGAGAGAGAGAGAGAGACAGACAGACAGACAGACAGACAGGGAGGCAGGCAGGCAGTGTGAAAAAGAGAGAGAGAGAGAGAGAGAGGCAGGCAGGCAGTGTGAAAGAGAGAGAGAGAGAGAGAGACAGACAGACAGACAGACAGGCAGGCAGTGTGTGTGTGTGTGTGTGTGAGAGAGAGAGAGAGAGAGAGAGAGAGAGACAGACAGACAGACAGACAGACAGACAGACAGGCAGTGGGAAAGAGAGAGAGAGAGAGAGAGACAGACAGACAGACAGGCAGACAGACAGACAGGCAGTGGGAAAGAGAGAGAGACAGACAGACAGACAGAGAGGCAGGCAGGCAGGCAGGCAGGCAGTGTGAAAGAGAGAGAGAGAGAGACAGACAGACAGACAGACAGGCAGTGGGAAAGAGAGAGAGAGAAAGAGACAGACATACAGACAGACAGACAGGCAGGCAGTGTGAAAGAGAGAGAGAGAGAGACAGACAGACAGACAGGCAGACAGACAGACAGACAGACTGTGTGAGAGAGAGACAGACAGTGAGAGAGAGAGAGAGAAAGACAGACAGACAGACAGTGTGAGAGAGAGGCAGAGAGACAGACAGACAGACAGTGAGAGAGAGAGGCAGAGAGACAGACAGACAGTGTGAGAGAGAGGCAGAGAGACAGACAGACAGACAGTGAGAGAGAGAGGCAGAGAGACAGACA
>JAOTRN010000053.1:5010054-5021730 GCA_028566695.1 Bagroides melapterus
TGTTTTGTTTTGTTATAAATAACCGCTTCTTCGTCTTCTTCTTCGTATTACTTTATTATTATTGTATAATAATAATAATAATAATAATAATAATAATAATAATAATAATAATAATAATAATAATAATAATAAACGACTTTCAGTTATTACAGAGCATTACTATGACAGTGCAATGCATTTCCTGAAGTTTCGAAATAAGAGACAATAGCTTCCTCTTTGGTCAGTTTGGTCGAGGTGTATTAACCACACGAGCTATTGGTAAACATAAGCACAATGAGTGGAAAATTGAAATTTGGAATACTATTTATTGTTTATATAACTTTAAAAAAATATTTACCCTATAGACTTTAAGTAGACGAAGAGATATTCGTGATAATAACTGTCCCTTGAGATCTGGAGGCACGAAAGAATAATGATTTCCACACGCTGGTTTAGTGTGCATTTAAAGAGATGATATTTCATTTTTAAAAAAAGGCATGACAGCAGGATAAGTAGCATTAAAATAAAAAAAATCGTAAAGTCCAATTCGAGAGAGATTGTTTGAAAACACTATTTTCCGTAAGTAACTTTTTTCTTTCTTTGTTCATTTTTCCCGGTGACAAAAAATTTTATATTTATTTTCCCCACTATAGGATACTTTCGAGGCAATGTAAATATTTATTTGCCACAGTTCTCTGTGAACCCTAGAGATAAAAAAAAAAAAATCATACGGTTCGTAAGGGAACGTGACATCTGTGCCTTTACATTTTGGTGAGGTCGTGTAAACCTGTCTATTACAGAAAAGCTGAAGTACAACATTATCCCCATCATAAAAATAAATACCACAAAATTGTGTTATTGTTTACTTACCGAGCGGGTCGTGTCTGATGAGCGCGTGTGTGTAGTCTCCGAGCAGCGCGCGGTGTAACGGGTATAGAGGATTTCCATACGCGGCTGCGGCGGCTGCGGCGAGCGCGGCGTGGTGGTGATGGTGGTGCGTGTGGGGGTGCGGGCTCTGTTGTGGATGGATTGGAGTCGGCTCGTACACAGTGCTCCGGTAAGGCGGCACCCAGCTGGTGAATGATGAGTTCGGTGAGGGTAAAGCCGGTGCGGGTGCGTGGACAGGTGCTGGCGCGGGGGCAAGCGGAGAGCAGGCGCTCGGGGTGCCATCACTTCTGCCCAGAATATCTTCAATGTAAAACGGTGTAGGGTGCGCGGGCTGAACCGGGGTCGGCGCGTACAGGGGCACGGGCCTGGCCGCGGGCTGGTACTGCATGACTCGATGAGTGTGTGTATGTTTGTGTATATCTGTGTGTATATCCACTGATCAGAAAGTTTGCAACTGTTATGATTGTGGTGTTTTCCTTTATATGTCCTGTAGTGAAACGCGTCACTCTCGATCCGCCGCCCACCGAGTCATTCTCAGTTTAGACTACAGCGGGTTAGTGATCTGAAGCAGCTTGAGGGAGGAGATCGACTTCCGGCAGGTACATTTCTACCCTCTGATTGGTCAAGAAATGGGCAGGCAGCGCGCAGGGGCTTAACACACCTGCAAGCTAATATTTTATAGGAGAACTTAATTAATTTTATTTATTTATTTATTATTATTAGTAGTAGTAGTAGTAGTAGTATCAGAAGCATCATCTTCGCTGTAATTACAATCTGAGAAACAGAACTGGTTCTTCTTATGGTTATGGTTTTTAAAGACCTTGGAGATGTTTTCACATGTCATGAGCATTGTTTTTATTTCAGTAACCTAAAACATATTAATTGCAGAACTCCCATTGCACTAGATTCAACAGAAATTCTGCTAAAATAATATGCAAGCAAGTATTTTTTTTATTAGTATTTTTAAGGAAATCAAGTTTACACGTGATTAAATTATAGAGCTGTTAGGACAGGTCCTTAAATATATTTTCGTATTACCTTGTTTCTTGTTTACGTTTGTGCCCTGGATTATGTAGACCTGAGTCTTTGAACAGTGTTGTGAAAACCATCTTTGTTTATTCGTTCACATAAAACAATACATTGATCAACATTTGTATGAGGCGTTTGGTTTAAGAGGCTGTATGCGAGGGAGTTTAATGAATATTGATAGTATTATCACACCTGGGAGTCAAAGACCTAACCCCAAAAGGGACTATCGAGGACGAAGGCCACTGCTGAGGTAGTGGTGGGCGTGTAACATATTTGAATAGTTAATAGCGCTCTACGTGGGTGCGTCTAGATTAACGTTAATGAGCTGAGACAGAAAAATCGTAACTTTTCGTGCATATTACACGATCAGAGAAGAGATCCATTTAAATGTACACATTTCAAAATTTCTATAGACATATTTCTCGTGTCCGTGCAAAAATGATACGCTGAGTTTCGTTTCATTATAGTGATGCTCTCCAGATAAAAATTCACAGACAGCGGAAATGACGTCCTGATTGTTTTATTTTGTTTTTAATTGTACACGGATATAAATAAATGTAGACCTGTTGCAGTTTAGAATTATGTCTTTCTTCTTTTTTATGACCATAAATTGTGGAGTGTTTTAACTCGTTGTTAAAACGAGAAAAACGTGTTAAATCGTGATCCTCTAAGAATTCACCGTTCACATTCACCGTCCACTTTATTGGGTATACCTGTGAACTTGCACATTTATGCAGTTTCTAATCCACTTAACATATAGGATATTTGCTGTTGGAGTTTTTTTTTCCACAACATTCTGCGTAAATTATAGAGAGTGTATTTTGTAATAATCCCAGATGAGTTCAAATCAGCAGTTTCGGAAATACTCAAACATTTCGTACCAACACCACTGTCAGAGCAGACTGTGATTGGTGTTATGAGCATTAACCGAAGTGCTTTGCCTGTATCTCCATGACGTTTTAATGTCCTAATAAAGTTGTCGGTGAGTGTACTGTATTATATTCCCCGACGCTTTATAACGTTAGAAGGGGAAATCAGTATTGACATTACTAATTACTAATTAGCTGTGGGTTTGTGTGTATTTCTTTATTTTATATTGTATTTTTACAATTTTGGGCTGAGTGTCATGTGTCATGTGTCATGCTGAAGATATAATTAAATATCGGCTACAAAAATTCTCAACAGGTGGTTAGAAAAAATATCTCGTCAAACTTATCACTAAAACGAAGCTTAACATTTTTTAAATGGTTTACTTTTATTTCTTTTATTGCAGATGTCAGGACGATCATACTGCAATAAATACACCACCAATTCTACTAATACTACTACTACTACTACAACTACTACTACTACTACTACTACTACTACTACTACTAATAATAATAATAATAAACTTTGCATTGGGATAACAACAGATAGGTGCACAGATAAACAAAAGGACATTAATGGAGCACATGACTTTAATGGATTTCCTCACGATCGTCAAAAGTGCGTGTCCTAATCCAGATACAGAGTGTTATCCATTAGTTAAATTGAGTACATTAAGATTAAAGGACATAACAATAGCTGCCATCATCCATTCGTGGCCTGACAAAGAGAAGAGTAAACAGAGTGTAGGCTTGATGAGGTCAAGAGAGACCTGAGGGACAGTGTGTTACAAAAACCGATCACACTGTGCTGACGGCCGCTCTCTCTCTCTCTCTCTTTCTCTCTCTCTCTCTCTCTCTCTCTCTCTCTCTCTCTCTCTCTGTAATTCATTGTAATTAATAACGATATAGTATATATTTATACGATATTGTATTTTTTTTTTTTAAATATACAGGTTTAGACATGAACAAATTGAATTATTTCGAATAAAACTGTAAATGTAGTTTAGTTGTTTATTTAGTTACTTAGTTAGTTATTCGCTTATTTTCCGAATCTTTTTTTGTTTGTTTGTTTGTTTGGTTGGGGTTTTTTTTGTCTTTTTTGTCAATCAATCAATCTGAGTTAACATTTAAGTATGAAAGGAATTAATCACGTGGCAGATAATCACTAACAGTGTCACAGAAAGTCCAGTCTTTTCAAATCGTGATTAATGTACTTTCAGTGACCATTAAATCTTCTCTCATCTCTTTCAGAAGCGGATACATTACAATGAACAAATCTAGGACCTCTTTGAAATGCGGAAATAGCAGGAGAAATGGGCTATCACATCATACACGGAGTTAACATGTCATTTAGGAAACAAAGTTAACTAGCTCCATCCGCATTGGCGGAGAGTGAAGAGAGAGGCGTGCGCGTGCAGACAAGGTGAACACACACACACACACACACACACACACACACACACACACACACACACACACACACACACACACACACACACACAGGTTTAAGGTTTTAAAATTCTGTTAAATAATAACATAAATAAATAATAATAATAGAATTTGTTGTATTCTGTACATTGTGTAAGTTTTTTTAAGTTCTAAAATAAAAATGCAACTAAGAATGGAGGATATTTACATAACTTATTTCTTGTTCATTCAACATACTGTACTCCAATTATTTTTGTCCAGTTTCTTAACAATGGCCTTCACATGACTGCACAAATGTCACATACTAATAGTAGGTGTAAATCTGTGTATCCTGTATACACACACACACACACACACACACACACACACACACACACACACACACACAACACATTTCAGTACATGTGCATACATCACAGCACCAATCAATCAGATCAAAGAGTGAAACATGAAAATTGTGGTGTTAATGTTCTCACAGTTTTACTCTTAAGTGACCGTCACTGAACAGCTGATAACTTCAACACATTTGACATTAGGTTAAAACTATCATGAATTCATAATGACTCTGATGCTTATACTCAAATTGTAAGTTGCTCAGTAGATAAAAAGCTCCTGTTTACACATTTGCACTTTTTGACTCTATTGTATACAGAAGAGAAATTATTTATAATCACACTATCCAGGTTTCTTCCAGCATCACCTCTGGCTTGCTCATTATGGATAAAATTATATATTATTACCTGTAATATCAATATCTGTCATTTATATAGTTAATCATATGGAATATTTTCTTCACCACCCACAACAAATAAACAGGCAAACAAACAAATATGCTTTGATGTTTGTTTAAAATTGTGTTCTTGTTTTGTTTTGTTTTGTTAATAAAATGCTGTAATATAAATCTCATGACATTAACATTTTAATCGTATTAATGTACACGAATTTTGTGAACTTGTGAAGGTTCGGTCTTTAATTTTGACGTGTCGCTTTCGTGTTACTTCTAATTGTTTCCCCGGAACAAATAATATGTCTCAAATCAACTACAACTTCCGGACTTTGTAAATTACTATCTACTATCTAGTAAGCGTGAGTTGCCGGATAATAAAAAGACTAGGAGAAGTCTACACATATCTATCCAGAAATATTTAATGTTAAAGCACTAATTCAGCCAGAAGTAAAAAGGCATGAGGTATATAAAGTATCTCATGATACATGATTTGTATGCCATAATTTTCTAGATTTATAAGACATAATCCTCACATCTTCACTAACGTTCACTAACTAGAAGCTTAATTTGAGTAAGAATTCATGTTCACTTGTGTAGTAGAGGGACAACACTACTGTAACGCTTATTTTCTCTGAACACCTGTGACTTTATTAAATATGTCTGTTTCAGTGTCCTTTTATCCACTGTCTGGTCAAAAGTTTGTGGAACATCATACCCATATCTACAAATTAATACCCCATTTCAGATTCCTCTTTACTTTTGTACTAAGTTCCACTGTTAGAAGCTTTTCTGTGTTCATTCAGCTACAAGACCACCAGTGAGGGCAGCACTGATGTCTGATGAGAAGGTCTGGGGTGAAGGCAGTGTTTGTATTTATCCCAAAACAGTTCAATGGGGTTGAGGACAGTTCTGTGCAGGACACAAATTCTTTACTGCAGGCTTCTTGGATCTTGCTTTGTACACAGGGGCATGGTCATGTAGGAATAGGTTTGGGCCTTTTAGTTGCAGTGAAGGGAAATTGCAATGCTACAGCAAACAAAGACGTTCTATACAACCGAGTTCTTCAATGTTTGTAGAAACAATTAGGGTAAGAGTAGCATATGAGCCTGACAATTAAATTTCCACATTAATTACAATGTGGTCTTTTGACCAAGCTCAATGGAATGCAAATTTTGTAATTAATGTCTTATTTTTTAAATTGTTTTTCTTGATCTTAATAAATGATTAAGGTGCTTTTTGAGAGGTAAAACAAGACTACTTTCAGTGAAAAATAACTATAGGTGAACATGCAATTGATTAAAAAAATATCAGGGGTATTAAGGTTGTCATTTAAATAGCGTTGTGTAATTTGACTCAATCCAAACAAAGTTACTAGATTCCCAGCTATTTACATATGCTATTTTGACCACAACACCACGCAATTCAAATAAAGACAAATCAATCGGTTTGGGACGCACCCGGTGCCCCCACTATATGTGTCCGCCCCTCTTATATCCATGCTGGTTGGCTAACTTTGGTTCCGCCCTTGTGTCAGAACTTGAGCTAACCACCACCATGTACCGTACCGCGCTCAGAAACCTGCAGCGATTTAACAGCCACGCCTCGGCTCTTCCGCGCTGTGCTGCGACTAAAACCAACAGCCGGGCACCTGGATTATCATACAGCTGCCTCAGGATGGTAAGATCCTATTTTACCGTGCTTAAATACAACGTCAAGTTTCCTGTATAGCTGCAGATGACCTTTTTCATTGCCTAGCCTAGCATAGGTGATATTTAGCAACCCTAATCGTTTTCCTACAATTCCCGCCTTCTTTGCTGGGATAGGCCAGGCATTACCAATCAGGCAACGAGCTAGTGAGGTTAACCAGTCGTGTAGCAGGTGGGCGACAGGTTCAACCACTCATGGAGTAGGGGGTGGGATTTGTTGAAAACGGGTAGGGTAAATATCTGTTTGGCAAACTAGCATATAGTGAATTAAACGTATTAGCCTGGTTGTGTGTTTGATCCTAGGTTATATTTTGGGCATATTTTTTTTGTTAATTATATATGAGTAAGATAATTGTTGATTTAGCGGTTAAAGTTGTTATGTGACGTACTTTATGGAAAATTTAAAAAAGTTTGGTACAAGGTCAAAGTCTGCAACTGATTTGGTAACTTCATTATTAAATGCGATAACATTTTTTTCCCTTCATCCTAAGAACTAAAGAGTGATTGTCCTGTTGCTATTTTAACCGTTAAAACAAGAACACCATTTAATAAAACGTTTGCATTTGCAGTTTTAAAGATTCATTAAAAAGATTCATTTATGTTTTATTAGTGTTTTTGGGCAGGACCCTACCAACAAAAGAGATATTTCTAATCAAGAGAATCTGCATATCGAGTTAATCATTGTTCTAATTGTGTCTCTTAGGCGAGTTCAGAGTCTTACAGAATTGAAAAGGACACTTTCGGGGAGCTGAAAGTCCCGAGTGATAAATACTATGGAGCTCAAACCGTGAGATCCACCATGAACTTCAAAATCGGTGGAGTGACGGAGAGGATGCCGGTAAGTCCTAAAGCACTGAAACATGACCGAGTATTTGTGATGTAGTTTTATCAATACGGTGGTGTTTGAGGTTTTAGCATTTTATCTTTGGTGTGTGTCGTATCAATACAACTGGATTAAAGAATGACATCAATGTGTGAGGAAATCACACTAAGCTGTCAAGAGTTTAGTCACACTTAAATTTTTTAGAAAGCGTTTTGAATGTCTTCTGAAGAGTTTTGTCTGTGTGTGTGTGCCTGCGTCTGCGCATGTGTGTGTCTGCGTGTGTGCCTGCATCTGTTTTTGTGTCTCTGCATCTGTGTGTGTGCGCGTATGTGTGTACGTTTGTGTGTGTCTGCGGCTGCGCGTGTGTGTCTGCGGCTGCGCGTGTGTGTCTGCGTGTGTACATCTGTGTGCGTTTGTGTCTGCTTCATTGTGTGTGTGCTTCTCTCTCTCTGTGTGTGTGTGTGTTTGTGTGTATGCATGTATCTGTATCTGTGTCTGCTTCACTTGTGTGTATGTGTGTATGTATGTGTGTCTGTGTCTGCTTCACTGTCTGTCTGTGTGTGTGTGTGTTTCAGATCCAGGTGATTAAAGCGTTTGGTATTCTGAAGAGAGCAGCAGCTGAGGTGAATAAGGATTATGGCTTGGACACCAGGATCGCTAACGCTATTGTGCAGGCTGCAGATGAGGTACTGGAAAAGCTCACAGCTTATAATAGTGCAGGAAAAAGAAGAAATCTCTTAAAAGATATCAGTTTATTATTGTAGGGTTTTTTTGGGTAGAAAACACCATGACAGTACTCGAGCATTTTTTAATGATAAATATTGACATTGTCAATATAATACATTTTACAATCTGACATAATTGTAAACGTAGTTAAATGGAAATAAACCACAGTGCCATCGAATCTGATATCAGGTATGATTTTAAGTCTTGAATAATTTTCTGTCACAGCAGGTTTAAATGAATGCACTTGTTATTAATTCTCTAGCAACTGCTAACAGGGATGAACGGTGTTAAAACAGATTAAAAAGCGTTAGGATTTTCAGCACTGGAATATCTTCAGGATGGAGGATTTTTTCCGTTTTTTGTTTTCCTGTAACGCAAGAAGCATTTTTGTCTTAATAAAAAAAAACAAGACTGGTGAAGGAGCAGTTGTTTAGTGCTAACAGGAAGTAACATGTTTCCTGGATGTTCCACATACTCTAAATGGATTAAAAAGTGTGGTAAATAATATAATTTTAATAAATAAAATAGCTACGTCATAAGAGGAATAAATCATTTAACAGTGATAGGAACAGTAACCTTAATCAGCATCACATCTGCCAATAGTGAATTAGTATTATTTTTTAATCATCTCATGCTCATGTGAGTTATTTCTCACAAAGCCATACCAAATTCTGTTTCTACTGCTACGATGTTCTATGTTCTGTCTACATGATTTCACTCTCAGTCTGTAGGAGCTGACAAGCTTGATGTTGAGGTATCTCTAACTCACACTGTGCCTCCATGCCCAGGTGTCTGCTGGGAAACTGGACGAACACTTCCCCTTAGTGGTGTGGCAGACGGGCTCAGGAACGCAGACCAACATGAACGTCAACGAGGTGATCAGCAACCGGGCCATCGAGATCCTCGGGGGCAAACTGGGCAGCAAAGACCCCGTGCATCCTAATGACCATGTCAACAAGAGTCAGGTGGCTGAATATCCTTAAATATTCTTCATATATATCTTCAAATAACATTTAGTAAAAAAGTTTTAATTTACAGGCGGAGATTTTAAACCATAAACCAAAGTGTGTGTGTGTGTGTGTGTGTGTGTGTGTGAGTGATTTCTAAAGCACATGAAATTGTTAAAATCCTAAATGTTAATGATAAATGTGAATTTTATTCCAAAGAAACACTAAAAAAAAAAAGAGAGAGCCTTGAATACTTCTAGGCTTATATTTACTTTGAATTATTTTTATTTTATTTTAGAGGATTTTACAGTTTAAATAACATTTTTATTTAAATATACTTAACCCTCAGGCACCTTGACTAAATATAGAAATAAAAAACCCACCTTTATTCACCACCACTTTTAATCAGTTCACTATACGTATTTAATATTATGTGCTTTTAAGTATAAAATCTTTTTTATCTCTTAATGAGATCTGTTATTTTTTTTTTTATACATTTTATCATTTATTTTTCATGTTGTTGCATTAGAATTGTTTAATTGTTTTATTATTATTATTATTATTATTATTATTATTATTATTATTATTATTTGCCTTCATTTATTCCTTAGTCAATGAATCTTATACATGTAAACTCTCTTAAAAATCTGTTTTATGTATTATTCTACATAAACATTACCAAATTTTAAGTGTTTAAGTATTTTTAAGTATCCGTTTAAAACAAAACACGTTTATGTTCATTAAATATTGGATTATTCACTTTAAAATATATCTTGATGCCTTTTTTTCTGGCTTTTAATTACAATAATTTCATTCACTTCTCAGAGCTCTAACGACACCTTCCCCACCGCCATGCACATTGCTGCAGCTAAAGAAGTGCACGAGGTGCTGCTGCCCGGCCTGCAGTCGCTCCACGATGCTCTCGCCGCCAAAGCCGAGGAGTTTAAGGACATCATAAAAATCGGTCGCACACACACACAGGATGCTGTGCCTCTGTCACTCGGACAGGTAAAAAAAAACTACACGGTGGTCGTACTTATAAGAGTAATAAATTACGACCAGTTTGCCATCTGGGACGCATCGAGAGTTTGAAGGTTCTTCAGTACAGGTTTTTTTATGTGTAGGTGAGGGTGGGGTGGATGCTCTTACTTATAAAAGTAATTTTTGTGTCCACCAGGATTGAGTAATGTTAAACTTCTCACTTTTGTTGCTTTCATGGACACGACCACATGTATCGCTGACGGTCGCTATAGCTCATATGACCAGCTCCCACTGACAGTCTGTGCGTGCGCGCTTGTGTGTGCGTGTAGGAGTTTGGAGGCTACGTGCAGCAGGTGCAGTACAGCATTGAACGTGTGAAGGCGGCAATGCCCCGAGTGTATGAGCTGGCAGCAGGCGGCACCGCAGTGGGCACAGGACTAAACACTCGCATCGGGTTTGCAGAGAAAGTGGCTGATCGAGTGTCGGCACTCACAGGTTTTACACACACACACACACACACACACACACACACACACACGCTAGCGCACGCAAGCACACGCTTACATGGACATACTACCTTAGATCTTCCAAAGTTGTGTGTTCTTTCAAATTTTATCTTTTTTTTTTTTGCAATTTATAATAGCACCAATTGCAAGAAATCCCATCTGCCTCTTACACACAGCGAATAATTTCTGATGCTGTGCTTTAGGATGTGTTAAATTAAGTTATACAAGAAGAACACAACCCAACATACGTCCAAGCTAAGAGAGAAAACATGTATAACGTAGAATAATGAACACTCAGAAATGTTTATCACTTTTACAGCTTCACATCTCTTACAGTGTTGGATATTTTGAATGCAGTCTGTTTGTATTGTTTTGATGTGATGTTCCATATGTTGATTTGGTAATAGATTTAAAAATAAACTGGCATTTTACGTAATATTACTCAGTGTGTGTGCGTGTATGTGCTGTATGAAATGCTGTAGTAGCCTGATGATCTTATGATTGTTCCCAGGTTTACCGTTTGTGACTGCACCAAATAAGTTCGAGGCTCTGGCGGCCCACGATGCCTTGGTGGAGCTGAGTGGAACCTTAAACACCGTGGCCGTCAGCATGATGAAGATCGCTAACGACATCCGTTTCCTGGGCTCAGGCCCTCGCTCAGGTCTTGGGGAGCTCATCCTGCCAGAGAACGAGCCGGGCTCCAGCATCATGCCCGGTAAGTGACTGAAACTCTACGTATTTAGTATTTATAAGTCGATAATGTGGCATAGCGTGCAACACACACACGTGCGCGTGCGCACACAAACACACACACACACACACACACACTTTCTGACGTTGAGCACTTTAAACATCCTAAAATGTTAATTTTACAGTTTCACACATTAACGTTTAATTCCATATATTCAGAATTTTTTTTTGTTGCTAAACAAAGAAATAGGAATAAAGCATTATTATTATTATTATTATTATTATTATTATTATTATTTATATATTACTATTTTAGTTCTATATATTCAGATTTTTTTTTATTGTTAATAAAAATAAATAGTAATATGGATGTATTT
>JAOTRN010000053.1:5113155-5126621 GCA_028566695.1 Bagroides melapterus
GTTTTTTGTACCTCCGCACTTAAATATACACAAAAACAGCATTTAATGAAAAATGAGTGTGTGTCCCAGTAAAGCAGAGTGGAAGGAACACAGGCTTAGCGTGAATGATCACTTCTGGAGAGTTTTCACAGATTTTCAGCAGCCAGCTGTTCAGTTTTTGATTCCAGATGTTGAGGTGTATCTGGTGGGTTGAATCATTTCTGGAGGATGATGAGTACATGAGCGTGTGAGGTTTATTGATCAGATGTGCTGAATTTAGCTGGATTTAGGACAGAAGGCTGTGTGAAGGCTGTGTTTTGTTTGTTTATAGTGCTGTCTCAGGGTGAGAGGTGTGATACGGGATGTGTCATGAGCAGCCAGTTTCCGTGGTTACGATGAGAACGTTCTCAGCAATATCCTGAACAGGGACAGCACTGTCAGAGTCATCGCTGTGAGAAATTTTGACTTGTGTTGCATATTATATCAGAGTACATCCTGGATTGTGTCTCTTTTCAGGATAATTGTGGAGATTTTTGAGCAGGAACTAAAAGTCATAAATCCTCAAATGACCAAAAACATGTTCTTCACGCCTTTATTTTATCCGGCTACTTTCAAGTGCAAAGATAAATTATGACATTATTCAAATTATGCAATTTATGCGCCAGCGAGTCCATAAAAGGGCATCTATGTCACGTTACTCCAACTTCTTTCTTTTCAGGAAGTGTTCTGTGTATGTTTATGTCTATTGTTTGTCTTATTTTCTATGACTATGGTCTTTTTTCTTTATCATGGCGCAGTCAGCCGATTGCGTGCATTGCAGTGTGGGACCTTCTGCCAGGTGTGTCTCAGTGGGTCCTGGATAGTGTGGGAGAAGGGTATGGGATCCAGTTTATCTCCCGTCCTCTGCTGAGGAAAGGGGCCATAGAGCATGTTTCCTTCCCAGATCGGGATTCCGGCTTTGGCAGCAGATATTTCATTGTTCCCAAGAAAGATGGGGGGCTGCGTCCAATTTTGGACCTGTGGGCTCTGAACTGTACTCTGAAGACTTACAACTTCAGGATGGTCATGCTTGAGGTTGTTGCATCCCAGATCAGGTCCGAGGACTGGTTTGTGAGGATAGACCTCAGAGATGCTTATTGTCACATAAGCTCTTAGCCAGAGCACAGGAAGTTCCTCAGGTTTGCTTTGAGGGCAACGCTTTCCAGTATTTTTGGTCTTCCTTTTGGCCTAGCCCTTTCACCATGCACACTCACAAAGCCCATTCTGGCCCAGTCGAAGGTTGTGGTGGCTAGTCATCGAGATGCTGTGTTTGCCCATATGAGGTCTCTAGGCCTCAGGTTGAACACAGGAGAGTGTGTGCTTTCTCCTCCTCAGAGAACCACCTTTCTCAGGTTTGTTTGGAACCCTACCATGAGGTGGGCATGTCTGTCTCCCACTCGGATGGCTTCCATCTTGTCAACAGTGAAACAGTATTCAGCTAGGCAAAAGCCTCTCTGTCACTGAGGCACAGAGAGTGCCCAACCTCATTGTTGCAGCAGCCAACATTATTCCTTTGGGTCTGCCTCACATGAGGCCACTCCAGCTCTGGCTCTGGGGTGTGGACACTCCCTCAGGTTCATAAGGGTTACGTGCCGTGGGCTTCATACCCTTCTTAGGTAGAAAAGGCCTTGGATCCCACTCTAGGTGCATGTCATGGTTGCAGGACTCTTTCGACAGACTTTTGGGCTGTTGAGTGACCTTGGATGGGCCGCCCTGCCCAGGGTCTATGGGAGGGCCCTTACTTCTAATGGCACATAAATTGCCTGGAGATGAGGGCCGTGTTTCTGAAACACTTTGTCCTACATCTCAGGGGACAGCACTGCTGTGGTTTCCTACAGTATATCAATCATCAGGGCAGTCTGTGTTTGCGACCCCTGTTCAGGTTGGCACAGTGGATTCTGCTCTGGGCAGGGACCAGGTTTATTTCACTGAGATTGATTTTCATCTCAGGGCATGTAAATCGGCATGCAGACTTCCTGACGAGGCAGGTGCTGCGGCCCAGTGATTGGCGTCTCTATCCCCAGGTGGTGGAGCATGTTTGGCCTGGTACAGATGTGGCCGCCTTTCCTCTGGTAGCTCTGCTCCCGCAAGTCCAGAGTGCACCACACCCCAGCCATCCATTCACGCTTCCTTCAGACAAATAGAATCTGGAGTGATGTGATGTAGATGCCCATTTATGGACACGCTGGCATGTAATTACTTCACAACGTCCTTTCCAAGCCTTGTAAATTGGAGTGTGTGCACACTGAGCTTCAGAGACTTCACTTCATTTCAGCTTCACTTCCTCAAAGAAGCATTCCCATACTGTAGCATCAACTCGACAAAGCATCTCGTTCCCTTCTCAGGGAACCGGGTTACTTACATAACCTGGTGTAGTTTTCTGTCTGATTTTAAATAAAAGTTCAAAATGTATTAAAAGTGTGTGTGTGTGTGTGTGTGTGTGTGTTTTAGTTGAGGCTCTTCACCTGGGAACTCTGATGTCTGCACATGGCTATTTCTTTCCCATCTCAGACCACGTGCTCACACTGAAGGATGATGGAACATTTTATAGATTTCAGGTAATAAAAAACTTTAATTTAATTTTATTAAATTAAAGAATTCGTATGTTTGTTTGTCTTTAGTTTGTTTGTTTCAATATAGAAAATCAGATTTTTTTGTGTCATTTTAAGTTCACTTTTTACTTATACCACTGTTACACACACCAGCTCTACTAAAAGCAGAAATCATTTTTGGTTTTTATTAAAAGCCACATAAATCTATTTTTATTAGATTTTGAGATTATTATTTTTTTTTTTTTGTAACACTGCTTGTGTGACATTTAAATTGAAATGACATGAAATCTCACACAGATTTTTTTCACGCACTGGGAATGATCTTATTTGTATTAGAACAGCATCCGAGCACGTGGTACAATATTCGGTGCTGGTTTCATTTGCATTTTTATTTCAAAACGTTAAAGGGCAAACTTAGAAATATAAATATACATATACAAATATTATATACATAAATTACAGTTCACAAAATCATCTGCCAATAGAACATAGATACTGTTCAAGCTTAAAATAAATATATACGAAAAAATGATAAAAATAGGTTTAATAATCTGTAATAATTTCTTTACTTTATTTGTATAATTATTCATTTAAGATGTACTGGACTATATACTTGCTAAGATGTGTTTTTTTTTTTTTTATTTTACACTATTTGAAATCATGCTCATGATTACACTACCACCTGTTACAAAATCCATCTGGAAATAAAGAAAGCAAAAAAACAAACAAAAAAACACAGAAAATTCCAGTGTCAAAAGTTTTTTTTATTACTTTAGAAATCTAGAGTTTAACAGGGTTTATTTGCTGGTGTAATATTTAGTTTTTCCCTCATGCCCCTGAGCCTAAATGTTAATGATGATGGAGTGGAGCTATTAGGGTATACTTTAATTTTTTTTTTTTTTTTTCGTTATTATTATTATGATCAATATTGTAATTGTAAAACATTTCATATATAGAAAACACATCACACCTCAGCACCTAGTACAGATTGAGTATAGGATTATGTAAATATGTAAATATCTGAATATCTAACTTTTCCTACAGTAATCATCAGAATGGTCTCCAGCACATGTTGTGTAGTGACACTTGCCTCAGGTATACAGTTGTGTGTGTGTTAACACAGGGTGTTTTATTTATCTGAGTAACTCTGCTACAACGCTATATGTCACGTGCTCGTCTCATTCTCTGTGTGAACACCAGCGTCGGTGTAAGAGGGAGGTGGCTTGTTTTAATCCGCAGGTTTTTTTTTTTCACACAGATTTTAGCAACACCTGACCTACAGCTGAGATCAGAGGCTTCTTTAATTTAATATCATTTGTGAAGGGATGTGGTAGCCTAGTGGTTAAAGTGATGGACAACTGAGAAGAGGTCCACCAAGGAGCCACTGCTGGACCCCTGAGCATGGCCCTTAACCCTCAATTGCTCTGTTGTATAAATTGTAATAAAAAATGTAAGTCACACTGGATAAGGGTGTCTGCTAAATGCCATAAATGTTGTTGTTTATGTATACATTTTTTACAGACTCCCTACTTTTGGCCTTCAAACTGCTGGGAACCAGAGAACACTGATTACGGTGAGAACTACACACACACACACACACACATTTTTCACCAGCACTACATTTTCACACTTGCTGATTCAATATGGAAGAGACAAAATGTCACTCTCACTTAAAAGCCCTATAGTTTAGCTCTAAGTGCCTTCTGTTGCATTGCATTTTTGCCTCTTTGTTTGTTTTCTTTTAGGAAGCCATTTTTAAACTGTTCATATATAGATAGTGTGGATAACATTACAGACAGATGTTATTACATTCAAATAATAATAAACAAGGTTGGTTGACTTTCACCAGGTGTGAGGCATCGAGCTGCAAATGAACGAGTATTCATAAATTCATTTATCTCAAATCAAACCATATCTGAAGGAGTATTATTAATAAATCCCTGTTATCTCATGAACCTGATTCATCACACAGCAATCTGGAACTGCTGTCTGAGCAATTGTTATAGAAAACCAATCAACACCTTCTGACCAATCTGAATGGGGAATTCAACAATGCTGTGGAAATTGAATTCATACCAACATAACGGTTGTGTTAAGGGAGTTCACTGATGATGAGCTCAGATGTTCACACCACCCTCTGGAGAACCTGCTTCTGCTTGGTGCTCTTCCCATGTGATGCTTCATGTCAGGATGCTGTATGTGTAAACGTTCCTTAGAACTTCAGAGGGCAGTTTAAAGTTTCTTAAGCAACTCCAAAGGGGTCCTAATGAATTTATTTGGCTCGTAGCTCCATCATGCTGAAGTCCACTTTCAGCTCTTTTGTCTTGCTGACATTCAGGTGGAGGTTGTTCTCCTGGCTGTAGTTCTCCAGGTATTTAGCCTCAATGGTGGTCGAGTTATAAGTGGCTACATAGACATACTGTAAGTGTACAACAACGAGTACAGCAGGGGGTTTAGGGCACAACTCTGGTAGAACTCCAGTGCTGAGGGTGATGTTGGTAATCCATTGTTACAGGAACGGGCATTCCCAGGATGAACAGCATATTAACATCATTTCGAATCCTGGTGTCCAGATGGCTCAGGTGTGAGTAGCACAAGAACGATAATGTCCTCTGTAGTGCGATTGGAATGGTACGTGAATTGTAATGGGTCCAGTGTGTCAGGTAATGAAGATGTGATGAGGTCTCTGACCAGCATTTCAAAGCAATTTATCATGACTGAGGTCAGGACTGGGTGGACTGGAACCGAATCAATAATGGACTGTGTGACCACCTCCATAACCCTTCATTGCCCCTAAAATGCTGCACAATTCCAGCAGGGATTGTGTTATTAAAAAGGTAAAAAAGAAAAAAGGGAACATCTTTATTGTAAGTGCTATATATGATCTAGGATATAGTGCAAACCGATTGTTCTCCGGTGATATTTGTTCTCTACAAACACACCTTGTAGTCTGTAAGTGTAATCCGTGTCCGACACTTTGGTGTCTCAGAGTAAAATCAATGAGTGTGTGTGTGTGTGAGAGATGCAGCATGGGCTGCTCGAGGCATATGTACCTATTTGAGTTTGCTTACATCTCAGCTTCTCCTGAATTTATTTCAGTTCTTTGTTGAACTGCAGTCACAAAAATCAGTCTCCATCACTTGTATATATGCTGATGCTCATATTCATAAGTTCATAAATGTTCCTAGTTACACAACTATATACAGTTGAAGAAAGGAGATTATTTACTGTATAACCAGATTCCTCGTAAGGTTTCTTCCTTATGTCATCTCAGGGAAATTTTCCTTGACACAGTCACTTCTGTCTTGTCCATTTTTTGATAAATATCGATTCAAATGTAAATTTTATGATTTATATCCTGAATTTTCAAACCCCTCTAAAGCTGCATTGTGATAATGTCCGTTGTTAAAAGCGCTATAGAAATAAAGTTATTAAATAATTTTTCTTGACATAGCTAAATGAGATGCTTGCAAGTCTTTCTGTAAGTCTTTGGTTGGATTTTTTTGTATGTCAGCCAATGTGAATCTTCCCCTGAACAAATAATTTTATTTGACGACAAATAAAAATATATTAATGTAACAGTGAGATTGTGTTGGAGCTTAACACTAAGCTAGAAGCTACATCAGTCTGCAATTTGAGCACTGCAAAAAATTACTTTCTTACTTCTTAGTAGTTTTGTCTTGATTTCAGTGGAAATATCTAAAAATTCTTAAATCAAGATGTCAAGATGACCTAAGAAAATAAGTCTAGTTTTCAGACAAAAATATCACATTTAAGTGAATCCGTGCTTAAGAAAAGCAAAGAAATCTGCCAATGGGGTAAGAAAAAAAAATCTTGAAATGAGTTTACTTTTTCTTAAAGACCAAATTCAAGAAATAATTCTTACACCATTGGCAGATTTCTTTTGCTTGTCTTAAGCACAAATTCACTTAAATTTGATATTTTTTGTCTGAATACGACTTATTTTCTTAGATCATTTTGCTCTTTAAGCAAATACATCTTGAGTTAAGAATTTTTAGATATTTTTACTGAAATCAAGGCAAAAATTCTTAGTAAGTAAGTCATTTTTTGCAATATCAGAGTGTCAGCTTGACATATCAGAGTGTCAGCCTTCAGTTATTTTGTTTCAAGAATAAGTTATGAGTCAAAAGGACGAGTAAACGACACGTATTAAAGAGCAATGCCAGCAAACTTTATCCCAGTCATCACGCTCCTCTTCGTCAAACAACTTTTGCTCCACCAGCTGGTAGGAGATATCACTCTGACAGCTTGATTGTTAAAAAGCTTTTGTTATTTAAGGAATAAAAGACACAGCGAGATCCAGTTATAGGAAAATAATCTATGAGAGGGTGGTGTGATGAGATGAAGCCTGAGATAAAGCAGAGTTACTGTTAGCACCTAAAATAACATGTAACAACGTTTTATTTCTCTCACACTACTTTATGTCAGGAGTGAAGGACACATTATTCTTTTCAGACACTTAAAAGTTAGTTCCTCTTATCACTTCATTATAGCTGCTACTGTATAAAGACTTCACCAGCTTCCTTTTATCCTGTCTCCTACTCACCGTATTGAAGTACCAACACCGGAGACTCCTTCTTATAAATAAGCATAAATAAGTCTCTTTGAATGAATTGTTACTATAGAACGTTAACCTGTAGAACTTGTGTTTTAATATAATCATGTGATTTGTCTTGCACCTGGAACTATAGGCACAGCAGCTGTTATAGAAAAATAAACCACCATCTTATGCAGAGTTGAGGGTTCAGATCTCACCTCCACCATGTGTGTGTGTGTGTGTGTGTGTGTGTGTGTGTGTGTGTGTTTGTTCGTATGGAGTTTATTTTCCCTGTGCTACAGGGTCCCCCCAGTTCAAAGACGTGTGTGTGTGTGTGTGTGTGTGATTATGTGTAGTTTACATGTTCTCCCTGTGCTATGGGGTCCCCCAAGTCCAAAGAAGCGCGTGCGTGTGTGTGTGCGCGTGTGTGTGCGTCTGTGTTTGTTTGTATGGAGTTTATTTTCCCTGTGCTACGGGGTCCCCCCAGTCCAAAGACGTGTGTGTGTGTGATTATGTGTGTGTGTGATTATGTGTAGTTTACATGCTCTCCCTGTCCTACGGGTGTGTGTGTGTGTGTGCACGTGTGTGTGGCACACTGTCCATGGTGTGCTGTGAGGCCACTGAGACAGACAGTCTCCAGGTTTTCCATGACCCTTTGCAGACTAAGTGGCACAGAAGAACTCTCTCTCTCTCTCTCTCTCTCTCTCTAAAACACATGCTGCTATTAAATATACAGTTTCATTTAAATGTCCTTCAATCTGTATTCAATTAATTTCTATTAAATGCACACTCTTATGTATTCTCTTTATATATTATAATATAATATATAATATTATATATAATAATATTATATATAATAATTAATTACAGAAGTAAAATTATATATAGAAAGTGTTAATCTGTTCATTACTCTCTCTCTCTCTCTCTCTCTCTCTCTCTCTTTCTCTCCAGCTGTTTACCTCTGTAAGCGGACCATGCAGAATAAAGCCCGGCTGGAACTTGCTGACTACGAAGCTGTAAGCATCTCTCTTTTCCGCTCACGTTTCTCCTCCACACCTCCTCATCAGCGCATTATTGTGTATTTCGTGAGCTTCTGCTCAAAGCCAAAAGGTTTTCTTGTAGCTTCTTCTTCTTCTTCTTCTCCTTCTTTTGTTTAAGCATAAAGAGATGTGCTGAGGTCTGCAGTTTGATTGTAGTCTTAAATGTACTTCACAAATGCTGAAATTTGTGAACACAATACAGGCCAAATTTTATATTGTGAATCATAGTCCAGTAAATTGTTTGTCAAAAAGATTCATGGATGAACAAATATGAAACAATCCAAAAGTGTAGCTTGTTAGAATATATAGAACAGTCTATAATGATGTGAAAGACAATGCTGTATTGATACAAAAAGATTATCTGGTTTGTTTGACCATGATACGACTCGAGGAATTGAATCCCAACTGATTCTTTCCTGTCTCTTTTAACTGATCAGTGTATGAACCAGTAAATGATCAGTTCATGCATTAATGTTATACATTTAACTGTTTTTTTTTTTGTTTGTTTGTTTTTAACAATTGTTGAAGCATTATTTGCAATTGCATGCATGCTGAACCGTGAATCACTGAATCTTTTTCGGTCATAATTGCTTGGTCATGCTCAGTAGCCTCGGTGAGTTAATTGAATCAGGTTCACTTGATCAGCTGGAGATTTCTAGCGTACCTTATAATATATAATTACGTTTTTATTTTTTTTATTTTTGGAGGCAAGTGGACAGACATGTCAGTAATACTTTAGGATGCGAGTGGATAAATGGGGTGCCAATACTTTTGGAGGAATAGTCCACGAATAGACCAAAGATTTGAATGGACTTCTATGTGTAAAAAAAAAACAACAAATATAAAAATAAATACAAATATTACATTCTGAGCTTTTGTAACGTAATTCTGATTGCTTAGAAATGCAATAGCACCCACATAATAGTACAAAATAGTCACAGTTATTAATTTTTATATAATACTCAACTTTAGGAATGTTCAAGCTACCAATTGGGCAAACTGGTGCAAACTAGTGCATGAGTCTAAACGAACTAAAGCCAACAAAAATATGTTTCTCAGTGCAGGGACACACCTTTAGAGAACTTCCTCTTTTTCTATCCAGATGGTGTAGAATTAAACAAAAGCTTGTACATTACATTACTTAGCATCCAATCAAACATTAACTCACACTTCAGAGATCAATTAGAATTGTAAATCTTATTTAGACTGATTTGAGGATAACTGATTCCGGACTTCTATCACACAAAATTCATCTGTTAAATTAATCCTAAGTCATATTTATTGTTTTCTTTTAGCAGGGTTTGTTTTCATGGAGAAACATCTGGAAAGCAAAGTCTATAAAAAAGGTCCAGCTCAATATCAGTGTATCTATGATCAGTAAATGAAAAGCAGTCAAATCTAGCAGAGAACTGAGCAAATTCTGAGGCCCATGGCTTTATAACTGGAGACATAAATGCATGACAGATTTATTTAAAAAAAAAAATAATAATAATAAATCACAGAGTCTTTAATAGGGAAAATAATATGGGGTCCATTAGATATTTATTAGAAAATAGGGATTACAATCAAATAAAAGCAGATGGCAATGTTCTCCTTAGAGCTGAAATGGAAAAAATTGTTGAACATGTCAATTCTCAGACAAAAATAAATCACAGGCATGTGGATCAAAAGAGAGAAATTCATCAAGTTTCATGTATGGAAGTTCATGCCTGCTTGTGTGTGTGTTTTCAGGAAAGTTTAGCGCGGCTACAGAGGGCTTTTGCACGGAAATGGGAGTTTATATTTATGCAGGCAGAAGCACAAGCTAAGTGAGTATGAAAAGGAGACAAACTCCAGATACACGCTGCATTAAGACACTGAAATACTTGCGTTGTAACCACATGGTATATACTGTATATACAAGTAAACATTTCCTTATTTAGTATATATCTATATAGATATATAGATATACATACACACTGTATATAAAGGAAGGTGCATTAAAGTGTAGAGTTGGTGTATGTGATGCGAGTTACCATCACAGTGGCATAAAAAATACAGAATATTGCACATTGGATTATATTGCACATTGCACATTGGATTATATTGCACATGATAAAGAAACATTATTTAACATTATTTAAACCCAGTGTAAATATGATGATGTCATCACATGATGTCATCACCACACCCAACTGAATGGGGAGGAGTTATCGAGTCCGATGGCCACAGGTATGAATGACTTTCTATAGTGTTCTGTTGAGGACTTTGGTGGTCTTAATCTGCCAATGAAAGTGCTCCGGTAAGACACCAGGGTCGTATGCAGGGGGTGTGATGCATTGTCCAGGATGCTGAGAAGTTTCTTCAACATTCTCCTCTCCTCGACTAGAGACTCCAGCTCCACTCCAATAACAGAGCTTGTTTCCTGATGAGCTTAGTGAGTCTGTTGGCATCAGCTGATTTTACCCAGCTACCCCAGCGCACAACAGCAGAAAAGATGATGCTGGAAACCACAGAGTGATGGAACATCTGCAGCATGGTTCTGCAGACGTTAAAGGACCTGAGTCTCCTTAGAAAGTACAGGCGACTCTGTTGTTTTTGTAACAACAAGTAGCAGAAGTTTAATATCTGCTTCAAACCACATCCGGTTCTTCACTAGCTGGTGTGGTTTTGGGCATCTGCCAAATATTAATACTGTTTAATTTGTAATATAACGTCAATAAAGACATCACTCATCTGCTTCTGTTTTACACTTTAATCTCATCTAGTATTGGCTAAATCCTACCTATAGAGAAGTTCTTCTTTTTCTTCTTCTTCTTCTTCTTCTTCTTCTTCTTCTTCTTCTTCTTCTTCTTCTTCTCCTCCTCCTCCTCCTCAGTTAGGATGTATCCAACAAGGAGGATCCAACCTTTATGCACTAGAAATACCCTTAAACAAGTTTAAGCTTATTCATGATGAATATTCTGTACACCAGCACTGAAAAATAAAGTGAACGAATTGTTAATACTTCTAATCGTCTGAGTTAATTTTGTTTTCTCATTTTCATTTCAGAGTGGATAAGAAACGAGACAAAATCGAGCGGAAGATTCTAGACAGTCAGGAGAGAGCTTTCTGGGATGTGCACAGACCCGTGGTGAGGCACGGTATTAGTTTCTCTAAGCAGTGCTACTCATCTGATTAGCCTTTTTTAATATCCGTCACACTCACCAACAACTTCATCCCACTCGATTTTACTCATCACTGCCTGGGAGTTTACCATGTAGGTAGATGTTTATTCTGTGTGCCATCAGCAAGCCTTGAGCTGCGCCTACACAGGTACTTGAGTATGCAGTACCTGATCGATGTGACAACAAATCCTAACATTAAACAGATAATGATTTACACTGTGGTAACACATCATTAACACACGTCACACATACACATTTTATAATTAAAAATGTCTGTTTTTTTCTGCAATCCAACAAACCAAACTTTTCTGTTTTAGATACAGTTTAAATATGACATAAGCCTTTATTTTTGTCACATCTACATTACAGCACAGTGAAATTCTTTCTTCACATATCACAACTTTGGAGGTTGGGGTCAGAGCACAGGGTTAGATGTGATGCAGCACCACTGGAGTACAGGGGGTTAAGGGCCTTGCTAAAGGGCCCAACAGTGGCAGCTTGGCATCGCCGATCCTCCACTCAACAACCCAGAACCTTAACCATTTGTGCGACCAATGCCCCTACATGTTACCCCACTGCCCCATATGTTACATTACTGCTCCTACATGTTACACCACTGCCGCACGTTACATTACTGCCCCTACATGTTACACCACTGCCGCACGTTACATTACTGCTCCTACATGTTACACCACTGCTCCCATGTTACATGTTACATTACTGCTCCTACACGTTACACCACTGCCCCACATGTTACATCACTGCTTCTACACGTTACACCACTGCCCCACATGTTACATTACTGCTTCTACATGTTACACCACTGCCCCACATGTTACATTACTGCTCCTACATGTTACACCACTGCCCCACATGTTACATTACTGCTCCTAAACGTTACACCACTGCCGCTCGTTACATTACTGCTCCTACATATTACACCACTGCTGCACGTTACGTTACTGCTCCTACATGTTACACCACTGCTCCTAAGTCACACCACTACCCCTACATGTTACCCCACTGCCCCTACATGTTACATCACTACCCTACATGTCACACAACTGTCGCTACATGTTACATGTTACACCACTGCCCCTACATGTTAAAAACCAGGTGAGGTTAAGCTAGATGAAGACACTGATAATGCAGTAACGCAGTGGAATCCATTTATTTTACGAATTTATTACAGACGAGTCGGAAGGAGAACCTGCGTTTAACCTGCCAGTCAATTTGTGAAAAAAAATCACTAAAATAAAAAACAGTACTAAGGCATATGGGAGACTTCTGAAGAATCAGGAAATGAGAGCACATTAATATGAGCCTCTTTTTTAATGAATGAAAGAACCGATGCAAATGAGTGTAATTAAGAGTGACGCTTTTTTTTTTAATGAATAGAAGGGTCTATGTAAATGAGATCCAATTAGACTGGGACTTTTCAGAGAGGGAATATAATGAATACGAATTAATCTAATTAAAGGTCTACTGTAGATTCTGTTTTCGATTGATTTTCACAGCACTGTCAGTCATTATGGGTTATATAATCCAATCTATTCTCTATGCCTGTGCCTACTTCTAGTTGTATTTTCGTCCACATATCACTGTAATGCCAACGGAGACATACACTAAAGTAACACAGGTATACTTTCACCATCAAACAGAATGTTCTTAGCCGAGCATTAGTTAGCTCGTGTGTACAGACTCGAGCAGTTAGCCTGCTCCTCCTAGTGTGTTCAGCTGCAAGACATCAGTTAGAAACCATGTAAAGTGTTAAAGTTGACACTGTACCTTCAGATCGGTGGTGAAATTGGGTCGAAATACAAATACGCCAAAATCTGTTGGTCAACATAATAAACAGAAGAAATATAAATAAGGAGAGCTGGATGTAGATGTAGATGAGAATACTGGAATAAAAGTCTACAGTCAACTTTAGAAGTATTGGCACCTTTAAAAGCAAAAAAAAAAAAAAGTAGACTGTTTTTGTTCATTTTGATAAAGGTTAACAATCCTTTATGCCGCATTATGCATGGAATTGTAGTGAAACACAGACCAATTTGCATCTATCGCTATCTATCTATCTATCTATCTGTCTGCCTATCTATCTATCTATCTATCTATCTATCTATCTATCTATCTATCTATCTATCTATCT
>JAOTRN010000053.1:5154688-5166448 GCA_028566695.1 Bagroides melapterus
CAGTCTGTTATGAAAATAAGTTGCATTCTTTAGCAGACAATTTGATTAATGAATGATCTGTAATGCTGGAAAATTGATGCTAGCTGAGACGCTAGTACTGTTAGCACATAACTGTGCTGATTACAGAGCAGCGAGTTCACGTGTAGACGTAGATTAAATCTCAATTAGATTACAGTCTCGCACATCATACTTAAGTAGTAAGTCAACACTGGGGAAAGGAGCAGGAAAGAAGTCCAGCTCTTTAACCCCCAGCTCTGTGCAGTGTGTTTAGAGAAAGCGAGTGTGTTTGCTTAATAAAGCTCCTTTACTGCTGTGATTAAATCTGTATCGGAGTCACTCTGCCGTGGTTAATGAGCAGTTTTATAGCATCGCGTCCCAGGTTGAAGAGCTGGATTCAGTCTGGAAAGATTGTAGCTTCAGAGTTGGCTGCTTGCTGGGTTCAGGTATAAAACTGGATTAAAGGACACTGGTGGTGTCAAATAAACATCAGTTCATGATGATTATCCAGTGTTCTGTCATTAACGTCATCATGATCTCGAGTGATTTCAGTGAAGCTTTCGAGTGAAGGGACACACGCTTCTTATCCGGCGGGCAACAGGTTGAAAGAGCTCCGTTTTGAATTTAAACACAATATTAAAGCAAAAAAAAAAAAAGTAAGGTGAATTTATTCCTCATTCTTAATTCCAGGGATACTCGTAGAAATGTTGAGGTTCTGTCAACATTTTTTCATTAAAGCATCACACCGCAGGAATCAGAGTGTCCTGATTAAGAAGTAAGGTAAAGGTGTGTTTCTAAGATAATAAATAAAATAATATTCACTTCACTGCTCACCCTTAATAGACCATTTTGGGAATCACAGGTTGTGGATGATCTACAAAATCCCACACAGAACTCTGTTTAGGCTCCGCTAAAGCATCATGATCAGGAGCTGTGGCAAAGGTGTGCTTTCAAAATAAAACAGATCAAATTTTGCTTATTTTAGGTCACTCAGTTAAAATGCCTAAAGAAGAAAGTACCTGTGGTCCTCAAGTTACCCCCCAAGTTGGTTTATGGTACAGAAAAGTATTTCATTGTGCTTCTTATAAAAGCTTCTTCTACAGCAAACCCTCCTGAGGTTCATCCTTGTGCAGTGTAGCAGTGAGAACCTTGGTGCTGAAGGTCTTCTTGCTATGTGGCTCAGTGGTCTGAGCTAGCCAGGTGGTGGGAAGATGAACTAATTAAACAGCTGGAATCAGGTGTGGCTTCTGATTAGTTTAAATGCTAACCTACACTCACGCCTGCCCTTTCTGAATAAGACTGGACACCACCTGACTCATCATTACCCATGAAGTTGTGATTTTTCGAAATTTAAGACAAAGAAAATTAAGAAAATATGAAGTGTATCAGAAGTGACCAGATCTGGTTCATATACACCTCACACATTGCTGTTTCCTTTTTGAGAAGGAGATTGAACCGCATCGCATGTTAGAGGCATCTCAACGTCTTCTTGAACCTGGTGATTGATGTCTCCAAATCCAGACACGACATTCATCACGTTTATTTAGCGGCTAGTTGCATCATGAGAATAAAATGTAGCTTAAAATACTCAATCTACCAAATATTTAAGACTCTAGACATATTTGTAATAAGATATGATAAGATCGAGCGATTCTGTGTAGAGAGATGATCTGATGGTTACACGTGACGGTTCATGAAGAACGTGATGGTAAAGCAGATGTGCCCAAATTGTTTAACACAGAAATGGTGGGTGAGGGGGTGGGGGTGAGGGGGTAGGGTGGAAACCCGGTGAGTGAGTGGTAATGAAGTCGGGTCAGGGTTATTAGAGCGTTCCCAATAGCCCAAATGTTCTCAGACTAATAAATCACCGAGATATTGATACCACATTGTCTTGTGACTCATCCACTTTCACAATCTCTTCCAAAGATCACACCCAGGTGGGAAAAAAAAAATTATAAAATAAATTGTCAAAACTAATTTAAAAAAGTTTTCTTTTCATTTTGATGTAGTGATTATATACGTATACAAAGTACATAAATCATACGTCTCAAACACTCTTAATGACGATATACGGACGATTCCAGACATTAGCACCTACACAGTTATAATATCGTGTCCGTTTGTCCAAAGGGTTAGGATTTTTGGAGCTTTTCTTCTGTATTACTCACTGACTCTGTACTTTCTGAGTGAGCACAGGGGAATTCTAGTGAATCACTACAGAATAGAAGATTTCCAGTCATCCGGATCATTTCGAACGTGTCAGGGTAGTAAGGTAATCCGACAGGACGTGTATTCTAACGTTGAAAGTCATCGGCCTCATCGATCGTTTTGGAACAGACGAACATATAAAGTGTCCCCAGCCGAACGGTCTCCTTCCTACGTGATAACGTGAAGATTTTCTATTCAGGACTCAAGCCGTCGAGCGTTCCCGTCGTCGACCTTCAGAGCGGGCCGAGTTCTCGTTATTGTGTATTTGACTTTCCACGTTGGTGGTTTACTCAGCCTGATAAAGCACAGGGCACCTTCAGGAGCCCAGATCCCAAACATACGCATTCTTCAATATGCAGCACACATGCTCAGCACACTAATACACTCTTATAGATGCTTTCTGCTACATTAAGTACATAAGTCAGAGTAGAGATTACTGGTTTGCATGTGTGTGAGCAGCAGGAGGAGGAGGAGGAGGAGGAGGAGGTTGATGTGTGTTTCTCAGCCTTTGTAGAAACAGCACACTCAGCTGGTGGCAATTATGGAAAGTAGTCTGTGTGTGTGTGTGCGTGCATGTAGGGGGTTATGGGAGTTGTTTTGGGGTGACAGGGGTGTGTTGTGGTTGCATGCCAATGCCCCAACAGCCTGAGGCATCCTGAGCACAGCCCCATCTACTGTGGAACATTAACACACCTCAAGCTTGTTTTCATAGCAAATGGGCTGGAATCTGCGCCGGTTTAAAGAAATGCCCGAGCTATGATTGAGCGTTTGATAATATACTATTAATTTGATGCCTGTCTGTGCCGGCGTATTATTTACGGAAATAACTCCGGGAGCTTGCGTTACATTTTTTTTTCGAACATGCGAGAGAAAGACATGTTGGCTTTCAAAACCACATTATTATCTCAAATGAGCAGCGGGGAAATATTCCAATCTGCCTTTTTTCTTCCCGCAAACACACAGGCTTGTTCTATTTGGAACAGAGTCACTAAGGAATTCCTAAAGGCTTCAGAACCTGCTCGTTTCGAGTCATTATTCGCTGGACGAGAAATATCTCGGAGACACCGCTTTACTTTGGGCTGACTTACTGAACCGAGCCTTATCAGCAGCGTATTACGGAGTTAAATAGCCGTACATAAAGTGCTAGTATCCACCTAAGCGCAGATCAAACGGAGTAAAACCTCTGAATGGAGATAACTGATATCTCTCAGGCAACAAGAAGGACAGAGCTAAGCCTGATGCAAGCCGTGGCTGGGGTCAGGAAGCAGCAGAGTCAGACATCTCAGGGAGAAAGTGGAGGCCATGACCTGTAAGAGGGGTGGAAAAGACGGTCTCGCAAGGGTTCCAGAGGGTCAGAACAAATCCACTTCCTATACGGTTATATACACACAACTATTAGCCAAATTATCCTCCACTACAGAGAAAGCCTGAAAGAGTTCTACAGCAGAAAGGATAATTAATCATCCAGATAACACTGATAACTAAAGAACATTATTCATCGGCTTCATCCGTCTCTGTTGTTCATTCTCGATCATTTTCTACACAAAGATCAGCTCTAACCATGGTGAGATCAGACAATTTTCCTCTGCCTCTCTCGAGGAACTCTTAAGAGATTTTGGACGTAGATATAGCAGGGAGAGAAAGTGGAGGAAAATTGAACCTACAGGCTGAGCTCAAAGCAGCTTCACCTCTCTTCTGACCTTCTTCCGAGCATGGAAAATGCAGTATAGGTCAGGTACTTTGGGATAAAATCTACTTCTCATTCATTAGACTTGTCCTGCTGTTCCTCTTTAGCCTGAGAAGCTGATCTGGAATCAGGTTACACGTCACTGCTTTCCATTTTAAACCATGGCGAGTTATACGAGATCTGACCCGTGATTGATTTTTAAAAGGTTAAAAACTTGCAGCAAAAGTGGCACTTCTCCTGAGCATACGCTACGTCCAGTACACTTAATACAGAGGAGCGATGAGAGACTGAGAAGACAGAGTGGGGGCTTGTCCTCGTTCAGATATACGAGGAGCCTCCGCTGAGGCCATGGTGTCACGGCAAAACTTTGGAGGCCAAGACGCGCTGACGTGGTGACTCAGGGGCGCATTCATCATCTTTTATGCAAACATCCACGGCCTGCCAGACCGCAGACTCACAACCAGCTACTTATTTTGACAACGGTTAAGAGCTCCTCTGAACCGCCGTCTGAAGAGGAGTTCCAGTTATGCGGGGTTAACCGGAGAGTCAGCCTCAGGAACAGACGAGGAAAAACACGGTCATGCTCGAGTGAGGCCGCCTGACAACACAACGTCTTTTGGGCAAGAAAACAAATTCTACAGCAAGAATGTTTTACAGTCTGAAATATTTAAGCTCAAGCACAAAAATATGTGAAACACATATCAGATGGTTAGCGATAAGCTAAAGAAAAGGCTGACCGAAGATGACCGTTTAATTCTCTCTTGAAAAACACACATTTTTTTATAAATGTTTCTTTTCCAAGACTGAGTCAGCCGTAGAGCTGCCACATCTGCTGCAAAGATGTCCACGTGATTGACAGATAGCTTTCTCTCGTGCCTGAGATGTAATCATCTCGGCCGCCGTCTCTTTGGTCCCGCTGCCCATGGACAAAGTGACAAATTAAGCTTAATCTGTGTCTTCCTGCCCTCTCAGGAAACAATATGAAAGCAGAAAAAAAAAAAAAAAAAAAAAAAAAAAAAAAACACGCAGAGGCTTAGCTTGACCCCTAGAGACATTCTGAGCCATGAAAAACATGATGGAAGAGCGAGGAGGGATGAGAACAAGGGAAAGGGGGAGCTTCGGTGAACGTCACACTTCAGAGGAATAGCTTTTGTGAAATTTGGGGCCTAAACACTTTCTGGTGCGAGTGAGATAAATGAGTCAAACTCAGCACGGTTCGTGCCCACTCATAACGCTGCGGCGCCTCCAAAGAACGTTTACATATTCGTCGCATTTGTCACCCACAGCCTAAGCAAAAAGGGGAATTGTTTCTCTGGAGGAGTCAAACTCGCTGCAATCAACTTCCTTAGCTCTCCGTTCTCGCCTCCACCCAACCACCACCCCCCCAGCTGATTAATGAACGTGTTTATTTTAACGACGGTTTTTTAAACTGACAAATTAGCTGGCTGCAGTAATGGCTCAATTAAGTTAATTTCGTCCTCGTATGACATTCATTTCCTCTTTCGCTCTAAGAAAGCAAACAGCGAAGCAATTGATGAAACTGTAATTCGTGAAGCGTTCTGGTGCAGGAATGCATCCGAAATGACTGATCAGAGGAAAAGTTTAAATTAACCACAAACCTCATCAAAAACCAAGCATGCAACTTAGACTTTAATAATAGCTAAATTCCAGCATACGTAAACCTTAAAATAAATGACTTTGCCTCACCCGTATTTACGCTCTATTGAGCATCGAGAATTTTGATCTTTTTTTTTTGTGCAAGGCTACAAGTCCAAAGCTACACTCAGGAGTTTATCCTGTATTAGTTACGCTTCTTAACATTAGCCAGTAATCTAAAAATGCTTAGGTGAGGTCCACATACAGCACAGCATTTACTAGCTATTTTATTCTATCCATTATAGTCAAGCTTAACAGAGGACACAGAACCAGAAGAGCATTTATGCTAGCTTTAGGTCTTCACTAGCATTACAGTAGAACGTAATGCACGAACACGTTAGAAGGAGGTGGTGGCTGTTTAGTTAAGATGTTGGACTGATGGTTGCGATTTCATAGCTCACTGCTGCTACGGCCAGAGCTTAGAAATGAAAGTCGCTCTGTATAATTGTGTCTGCCGAATGCTATAACTGTAAACGAGAGTCGAACATTTTCTACAGTTGCTACAGAGTTCAGTTTAAATCTAAAGCTAACAAACATGAATAAGAGCTTTAATTTGTAAGGTCTCTATTACGGGAATCAAACCACGGAGTTTAATCCAAACTCAGTAGTACTCACCTAATCCAGTTACTGATTGTTTAGCATCATCCTCAATTTAGTGCTAGTTTTGGTTCAAACTCAAGAGATGAGAGCATCAACTCTGAATATAGCTGCACATTTTAAAGCTTTTCCAATTCCCCAGAACATCCGAGTCAGGTCACGGAAGGTGTAATTAGCTTGAGGAGTTAGCTCAGGTGTGTTGAGAGTTAGGACTGGTTGGAAAGATTGCAATGTAGTCATTAGATAGATCTGCTGTGGCTGAGCTGGGACGATGTAGACGCTTGTGTAGCAGTCAGTAACCGTAGCCAGTTCTAACAAAGCTGCTGGTGTGTCTAACTGAGGGTTTCTCTTGGCACTAGCTGCTGGAGCTCTAGGAAAATCCCACTCCAATTTCAGTGGAGTCAGCAACTGTAGAAATTAAATGGCTTCCCTGGTAGGACACACCTGATTGAACTAATCAGTTAATTACAAAGCCCTTGATGTGTAAGGTTGAGGGAAAAACAATACTAAAAGAAGGTCCCCAGGCATAGGAGTTTGTGGATAACTGTAATTACTGCACATCTGATATTCTAATGACACTAACCAATGGGCCAAATTATCCTGGTGAGACTAGATCAAGACTTTCGAAAAATATAGGAGAGCTTTGGCAAAAACGTTAGGAACATGGCTGTTAAGGAAAACCTAACTGTCTCATGGAATATTGTCTTTGGCCTCATTCAGTTTGTAACAGTTTAGAAGTTAAATATATTTGGCAGTGAGTTCCCAGGAGAGGGATTAAGAGCTATGGCGCTAGTCAATGAATAATAATAATAAAAAAAACAACATCAGAGTCGGATCTACTTCACAGAGGCCCAGAGTTTCTAAACCATGACATTTGATCCTATCCGTAAAGGGCCAGAGTTTGTGCAGGTTTTCATTCCAATCAAGCAGGAGCCACACCTAATTCCACCTACATAATCACTTGATCTTGGGTTTGATCAGACTTTTGTGTGGCTTCTGCCTGGATGGAACGAAAAGCTGCACCCATGCCGGCAACATTTTTTTTTTTCCCCCCTTCTATATCTCGTAACCACGTGGAACTCTTTAAGGACTGGAGCACATGCTACTGCTGTGAGAAATGGTAGATCAGTTGGACCACCAATCGGAAGGTTGTGAGTGATACCAATAAACGTTCAATGCTGGGCCCTTAATCCTCACATGCTTAGTTGTATAAATGAGATAAATGTAAGAGTGCTCTGCATAAAAGTACCTTGATGAATGCCAAAAATGTAAATACTTGCCTCTTTCTGTTTGTCCCTCTCATTCAGGATGTGCTGTAAGCTGCTGTTTTGGTTTCTTCTGGCCGGTGTGCTGTGTGCTGCGTCCGAGAGTCGCAAGACCCGCCCACAAAGCTCAATCCCATCACCGTTCAAAACCAGCTCAAACACATCTGATCGCCGTGGCCGGAAACAGGAAGTACTGGCCTCCAGTCAGGAAGCCCTGGTAGTGACCGAGAGGAAGTACCTGAAGAGCGACTGGTGCAAGACGCAGCCTCTGCGGCAAACCGTGAACCATGAGGGCTGCCTGAGCCGCACAGTCATCAACCGCTTCTGCTACGGCCAGTGCAACTCCTTCTACATCCCACGGCACGTGAAGAAGGAGCAGGAGTCGTTCCAGTCGTGCGCTTTCTGCCGGCCGCACCGCTTCACTACGCTCACTGTGGAGCTGGACTGCCCTGACCTGCAGCCACCGTTCCGGCACCGGAAGATCCAGCGGGTCAAACAGTGTCGGTGTATTTCTGTTAACGTGGCTGAATCTGGGAAACAGTAAAGCTGAAAGACTACAGCAGCCTGTCTGGGATGTTGGACAAAAGAAATATATAAAATATATATGACAAACTTCATTTTTTTTTTTGTAGAATTTGGTACCTAATATAGGCAGAATCAAAAGCTGCTAATATGTTGAGATGTCCGGAGCTGTCCATGTAATAGGGCAGCTTTTATTGGTGTAGATCTTGTCATGATTTTTTTTTTTTTTTGTTATATCCACTTTGCATCTCAAGACTGATTTTTTTTTTGTTTGTTTTTTTGAAAGGACAAAAAGACTTGCTGAAGGTGAAGAACCCAACACCTTTCTCTAATGCTGCCTATAACCATCTGGCCCACACGTTCTTGGACAAAAACGCCACCTGTTGGTGGGGGAAAAAAAAAAAAGAAAAAAAAAAAAGCTGCTGAAAAGTAAAGCACAGTGTCTGAACCGCATTTGGATCTTGTGCTAATCTGATCACTCTAATCTGCAGCAGACATGTACGATACAGATACAGCAGACTTTCCTTACGTTTTTTTTTTTTTTTTTTTTTTTTTTGAGGGAAATGAGGTGGCTGAGCTGCCGGACTGTCAGTAACAGGACAGGTGGGGACAGAGACTTGAATTGGCCAATCATGCTGCTTGCAGTGATTTCAAATTAAGCCTTATTCAAAGAATATAACATTGTATTATTAGACCGAGTATAATAGAGATTATATATGATGGTACACTAAATGTATATATCTAGAGAAAGAATTGACCTCTATATTAAAATCTATTTCAAGTAGAATCCTGGTTTTGCTTTGTCTTAGAAAACCCTGGATATTACACACACAAACTAAATTATTTAGAAAGTAAATTCTAAATAATGTAGAATGTAGAAATTAATATATATTTGTCACTGCCATGGTATAAAGAATAATATAGGCATTCATCATCAATGTCTATTATTGTTTATACCATGGCAGTGACAAATATGAATTAATTTCTACATTAAATAACAGATTAATGAATCAGATGTATTCGTTAACGAGGTTCTCGTTTGTTTCGGTGTTAACAAGTGACCCCAAAGCATTTAGTAAACATTTTGATCAATACTTTTCAGTCACTGATGAACTGGTATAATCAGGAATATTTACACAACTCCTTACAGTATATGTAGTCAAGAGTGAACTACACTATTCATAATTTAATAATAAAAACTAGTAAATATTTAAATATTTAGTTAAAAGAACTTTAACTTTACCTGATGAAGTGTAACATTTCCCAGTGTGGCTTTAGAACTTATTCACTTACTCAAGACATGATGTGTTAGTTCAAATGAAAGCCCAACCCTGTCATTTATTTCTCTTTATTTTACATAAATTATGCTATTTCCAAAAAAAAAAAAACAAAACCAAACAAAAACAAAACATAATACCCAAGAAGATACAAACAATTATTGCACGTGGGCAGACCCTCCTTTCTTCTGAACCAGAGTGATCGACACTGAACACATACATGCTGAGACAGAAAAAAATATAGTTATAAAAAAATTATACACAAGAATTATATTACATGAAGATACTAATACTACTTTACATTAGATAAAATAATGGCATTTTTAAATACATTTTAAGCGAGTCTTGTATGTTGCCATTTAAAAAATAATCCCTATTAAACCTTTTTTTCTGCCATGATCCTGTAGCATGGGTTAAACACGGACAGAATACGGCTCCACGGCTTCAGCTGGAACTGTAATACCTCTGGTGCTGAAGGCGGAAGAACAATGCATGTACCTGATCATCACTAAGGCCGACTTTGCCATTGTTTACGTGAACACTCGTCCCTCAGGTGTCCTACTGCTTCCTGATCTCTGTCCATTCGTTTGAGCTTGCAGATCCCGCGCAGTCCTTGAAGGAGCTCTGTTATACTGACATGTATACTGACATCATGATACTGTTACCATCATTCTTGATATAGGAAATTCAGGAAGGAAGGGGAAAAAAGCCTAAATACAGCTTCAGTACAGTAAAGCACTTAAACTGTGTGTGTGTGTGTATGTGGTTTTTTTTTTTTTAAAGAATTACACACTGCTAATGAAAATGTCTGCCTTCATTTTTAGCTGTGAAACTGGGCTAATAACAAACAAACAAAAAAAAAAAACGGAGCCTTCGGGTCATCATACTGCTGGTGATCCATGACAATGCAAGATCAGTTTAGAGAAAATACTGCAGTTTAAACAAGCTGAGGGACATTTACACACATTCCCCCTTTATCAAGCTTCATTTCTTCTTGTTTTCATCACTGGTAGCAAATACTTCTCCTGTCTTTTCCCCTTAACATGGTTCAATCCAGTTTACATACACAACAATTCACCCATGAGAGCACGCTCTCTGAAGGGACGTGACCCTATGACACGCTTCCTGTATGCATGTTGCAGATGAATGTTTGAGGGCTGCTACATTACTCACAAGTATGTTTTTGTGTGTTTGTGTGTGTGAGATACAGGTGGATGAAATTTTAATACAGATAATAGCCCGTGTCTGCAGTCCATGCACTCTACCTCACAGCTGACCTGTAAGGGCTTTTATTTCAGTTTTAGGATTAAAAAGTCCAGCTTGTTAGATCTTCATGCCCAGCTTCGCTTTCTGTGGAAGAGGGGAGGAGAAAAAACAAATAAATAAAATAATCTCATTAAGGCAACAGCAGCTTTGTCTGTGCAATAAATACTAGTGAAGCATCAACACATAATACCTCAAAACTAATTACTGAAGGGGTTTATTAATAAATAAATAAATAAATTGGTGGGGCAGTAGTGGGAGGACAGAACAACAACAAACTGATAACTGGGTATCGCTTTTGGGATCATAAAATATGGCAAAAATTTGGAATTGGAAGAAGAATTAGAAGAAGAAAGAAAACACTATTGGACGAGTATCATTAAATCTGCCGGCACCCAAGGTCTGAATCAGTTTGAGTACATTTACTTTTTACTGGAATGTTACTCCAGTCTTGTAACCTTGGTGTATATTAGTGTGTACTGTACACACACGCATACGCGCACATGCATGCTCAAGTCAAATGGATGAAAAGCATAAACGGTGTAACAAGGCAGAATTGAATCAGTGTTATTTGACTCGGGTACATAGGGCCATTTCCATGTTAAAACAAACATCATAGTGAGAATTACAGGTGGAGTATCATTTTACCTGAAAGTGTAGGACAGTCAGCTTGTGCTGTGATAAATGTCATAATGAGGCATAATATAAAGTGCACTTACTATTCCAGAGGCATGCTTGGGTTTAACACTATATGTGGCTTTTTCCTTGGCTTGTCTAAAACATTCCTCTGCTGCTTTTAACCTGAACAGAATCACAAAAAAGAAGAACAAATTAGATTTTTTTTTTTTCAACAGCAAAAGAACGTTATGTCGTAAGTATTTTAGGTTAGGTTTCACAGGCTCCCGGTCCTGGTCGTGATTACCACATGTAATGCCCTGATCTGAAGTGGGTGTGATGGAGCATGAGAAGAATTAAGATTGGGAATGTGTGCACAATTATACTATCAAAAGCCATATTTACACACTTATACACCCCTTTTTGATTATCTGCAGAATTGCCTGCACTTCAGTCTTTGGGAGGAGACGTTTAGTGGAAAGGAAAGAAGTGACCGCTGATCCTGTGTCCAGATACAGTGATGTCTGATGATTAGCTGATGTGGGTGCAGGTTCTCCGTTCCATCAAGCAGGATCCACACCCGATTCCACCTGTTTAATCAAGCAGATCTTTGCTCAGGTGTGGTTTCTGCTTGGTTGGGATTAAAAAAAACAAAACAAAACAAACAAACAAA
>JAOTRN010000053.1:5233857-5245045 GCA_028566695.1 Bagroides melapterus
TATACATAACTTTTAATGGATAGATAAATGAGGCCCAGTGTTCATTTCTCTGTGGTATCTAACTATCAGAAAACTTAATGAAAGCAAGAAAGATTCAGATCTGGCTCCTGATACACCATAATCTTTGCAGGTTAAAGAATAGCTTGAATTAAAAACATTTCATTTCTATTCTAATTTTACTAGAAACACTCTTTGGGGTGAATTCAGTGGATTAAATAAAGGTCCAATAAAAACCTGAATTAAATAAAAATTCTTTATATTTATTGTTTAATGTGCTGGGTTAATTTTTGGATTATGTTACACGTGTTAATATGCAACACTGTTTTTGTATATTTGCACGTACTGTATTGCATATTTTAGTCTGCTTTTTTTGTACAACTGGTACCTTACCTCATAAAAACTGCTGTTATTTATATTTATTGTTGATTCTTGTATTTTGCACATGCACCGTAGAACATACAGTATGTCCACTGGTGCTTTGTCTTTTGGCTTGTTTTATATTGTTTGTCTGCACTAGGTTGCACAGATGCACTTTATGTAGCTAGCTTTATGTCCTTAACTCTGTCTTTTGTTCTATGTAGCACCACGGTCCTGGAGAAACGTTGTCTCATTTCATTGTGTACTGCGTCAGCTTGATATAGTTGAAATAACAACGCTTCTTGACCTAACTTGACTCTTTGCCTTCTGTATGATTTTAGTTTTTAAGGATTATTATGAATATCAGGTACCAAATTTCAGAATTTCCCAGTAAGCAGAACGTGTAGTTTAGCGAACTAATGCTGCATTTATTTAACTACTGAATCATTAACAAATACCATTTTTCTTCAACCCCCCCAAAAAAAGAACTCGAAAGAAACGCAAACTTACCCGAGATGATGCAGATTCTGCGCATGCGCAACAGTTAAATAGGCGCCCGCCTGAATTTTCCACAATTTTAAAGATCCATTAGAGACGTTCCGTTTCAGGCGAATTCACAACCAAATTCGATTTAAATTACAACAAAGTGTGTTATTCAGCTAAACAAAATGCGATGTGTCACATTCTTTTACGCTGAGATAAAAAAACAAACAAACAAACGGAATACACAATATGCAATTCCAAAATAAAGCTTTTCATTAATACAGCGTCGCCATTTTATGTGGTAAAATTATCTAGTTGATAAAAATAGTTTTAAAACTCTCCTCGACCTGAGCACACCAATTAGTTTACAAGTACGAATTCAATTAATTAATGTATAAACCACATACAATTAAAACATGAAGGGAAGAAAATATAAATAATTGTACGAAATTTATCTGTGAGAAGTAAACAGCACTTCTCACAATGCTAAAATTGATCAATCCGCCATAATCAGCCCCTCTACTGCTCCTCCTTGATTGGTTAAACATTTCCCGCTCAAACGATCGGGTGATGTCACCAGGCATCGCCCTAGTTTAACCACATCCCCTCATATGGCGCAGCATTATGACTCTTTTAAATGTAAAGTACACTTAATAGGGCGTAGAACGCCGTTATTCCATGCTCTACTTAGTACACCTGTATAGAAAATAGAGAGCTATTTGGAATTCCGCCCATTTAAATTAGCCGCAGGAATTGTCTGAATGGATAATCTGTTATTGGAAGCATTAGAAAGCATTTTTATTTGTTGTTATTTATTATATGAATTCTATAATAATAATAATAATAATAATAATAATAATAATAATAATAATAATAATAATAATAATAATCGTTATGGCGTCCCTAATTTGCCCATAGGAGTGAGTGTACGTGTGAATGTGGCCCTGCGATAGACTGGCGACCTGTCCAGGGTGTACCCTGCCTCTTTGCCCGTAGATCCCTTGGATTGGCCCCAGCTGATCCCTGTGACCCAGGTATTCCTGGAATAAGCATGTATGGACAGTAAATTATTATTATTATTATTATTATTATTATTATTACTTTTTTATTTTATTTGATTAAACTATTTTAAGTGTCACGTGTGAGCATATTTAGGTAATCAGCATCATTTTAATAAAATATTTCATACTTGAGTAGAGTGTGTATAATATCTTAAATTATATATTTCTGCTGCCTGTTTTTTTTTTTTTATCAATAATTACTTTTTTTTTAAATGTTGGTTCTTTGCAACTGCTATTATTATTATTATTATTATTATTATTATTTTATTATTATTATTATTGTTGTTGTTGTTGTTGTTGTTGTTGTTAATATTAATAGTACTACTACTACTAGTAGTAAATCTTTAAAAAAAAAAAAGAATAAATAAAAAAAATCTATGTATATGCATATCTTAGATTTCAGTATTTTCTGTTCTCCTAATTATATGGAATTGCTGACTTGATACAGGCCTGACCCCTAGTGGCGTGATCCTTTCATTGACACCCATTGATATGAAAGAAGAGAAAAGCACACACACACACACACGCACACACACACACACACACACACAGTCATTTTTAATATTTAATGAGAAAACGGACCATAACAACGATACAATAAGAAACATTCATACAAATCAACTGCCATTGTGTGTCTAAATCTCTGTAGAGAAGCACAAAGGCTGTGTTACAACAGTAAAACACACTTCACAGTTTGAGATCACGTCCCCACGGATGTGAGGTGCATACATAACACCGCTCTTAAATATGAAAGGAAAGCTTCTCAAATAAGACAAAAGAAAAAAAGTGAAAATAGCCATTTAAGAATAGTCTGGTTACAAAAGCAGTCATGCATGATCTTTAAGCAAAAATAAAATACATTGACAAAAGGCTTCATGGGGAAAAGCAGAAGGTCAGCAACAAAGGAAATGGTCCTTACTCTGAATTTATGGTTTAATAAAATCAGTTGATACATAATAGATATATGAGGGGAGGTCGTAAAAAGTTCAACAGAGAAAATCTAAACTGAAAACTAGTAAATCATTTGGAACATTATGAGTTTAAAGGATTCCTATTTTCCAGTCATCTATGAATTCACACTTATATTGTGTAAAATTTCAATTTTTTGAATAATTTCTATTGATGAGATTAGATCACTCAGGGATTTGTGGATCCATTCTCACTTGTGGATTTAACAAAACATCCTAATTAACTCTGCTTATCAGTTTTCAGATATCTGCGTTCAAGTGCAAAAGTCTACACACTCCCCATGGTTTAGCAGGTTAAACCTCAGGCTTCCACACACTGAATGTGCTGATTTGGTTTAACAGCCTATGATAGATTTGTAGATATTGTTCAGAATCAGGGGACGGCCTACTGTTATTTACAAATAATAATGGGATAGAAATGATCAGAGTAATGGGTAGATCACATTGCCAGCCTATTTACAAAGTAATACAAAAATAATACATTTTTCAATAATAATCACTTTTATAATAAATACTAATATTCTATTCATGATTATGATTGTTTCCCCAAATTGTTTTCGTCTTTTAAATCGATGCATCAGTCCAGATAGTCCTATTGTTACATCCTGAGTAACTAAAGTTATATCTGAGTGAAGGAAAAGGGAAAATATACTTTACGATTCAGAATTCAATTCTCCAAAAGATCAAAATAATTCAGTTATAATTAAAAATTGGACGTCACATTTATATTTGGAGAACAATTTCAGAACAAAAATCACTAATACTCACAATTTACTTTTCATATAAATTAAATAAGTTAATATTTATAAAATAAAATCATTTCTAAGACTATATATTTATATAAGGCTAAATGAATAAACAAAGAAAAACCTGTTTTAGGTTTTATTAATTTTGTTAGAATTCGTATTATTTTTTATATTTATAAAATGCACTTTATGTAGATTGTATGTTTAAAAACCCAATTTCTGCATAGAATTTTTCTCTCCATGTGTGTTCCCTTTTTAATCTAAAGGAAAAACAACAGAAATAAATACATCTTGCTTACATTATAAATGATATCATTCATTCATCATCATCAAAAAAAAAAAAAAACAATGAGAAAAAAAAAATCAATCATCTAATATAATCAGGACAGACCCCGTGCTCATGCCATGCAGCTGTCAGAGAATATTTATAACGCGTTGAAAAAAGCAAGACAAACTTTTAAACCGATGTCTTTTTTTTCTAATGATACACGAAAATACACTGCATTAAGTGTTTACACGGTTACTTGTGATAATGGAGGAACGTCTGTAAAACAAAACACATTAAAACAAGCGTGTTGATGCTGTGAATAAAAACACTTTGTATGTATATGTAGTCCATAGGGGATGCAAACTTTTGCACTCGACTGTGTAATAAGATTTGGAATCTTAAATCTTTTTGTATACATCTGAATTAACATTTTTGGACAAATGCACCAAAAATCGTCCGAGGCTTGGCTCTTACACACTCTTAGTTTTGTACAAAAGTGTCTTAGAGAGAGAAAAAAAGATTCGTTTTGTCTCATATTCAGATAAATCTAAACAAGCGACAAAATTTATTTCCACACAAACATACTACAGTCATTAAATAAGAGAAAAGCATGATACTGATAAAAACGAACGTATCATAACAAATCATAGTGAATAAAAAAAAATCTAGTCTGCTTACAGAAACATTGAGTTTTTCTCCACATTAAAACAGTTTAAACACAATAAAAATAGCTTTTCTTCAGTAATTGTGTCTTATAATGTACAGAACTGTACATAAATATCATCCAAAAATATCGTACAACAGGACACGTCATTATAGACACATCAGTCAAGTTCGGTTCGTATTATAGTAACACACAAAAGGGGATGAGATGGCAAGGCAAGATTAATTGTTTATTTTTAAAGGTGTGATGGCTTTACATTAGAACTTTCACCCAATGTACGAAACTGTCAAATAAAAGATTACGTAAAATAATAATAATCAATTTTTATTAATAATAGTTTATAGCAATATTTGTATACAGTTCAGAACCTACTTACTGTGCCTATTACTTCATTATTTAGAAAGACATGTCTGATAGATGAAAAAAACACACAAAAAGAGAGAAACAGTATGACTAGTGTTGTGCGATTAAGTTTTTTTTCTGATTAACCCTTGAATACTTATCCGAAGAAGTGGCGTTGTTTTTTTCTTCCTCATACAACCACTAGATGGCAGCATTGATCACCATATTCGTTTATCGGGGTTATATTCACAAATCTTATTTTACCCCTAAAGTGTTCTTCTAAATGGTACCAAAATCCTATATAAGAACTTCTCTTCAAAATATATTTACAAAACTGTGTGGAATTTTCTTTGTTCAGTCACCTTCTAAACAATAACCAACTTTTGAGGCGCATCCTGAGTCAGTTGTTCGAACGCTGGGCGAGACGCAGGAATACCTCCTGGACGGTACTTTAAAAACGTTTGAACTTTAAAAAAAAATAAGACTAATGACTAATCTAAGAAGAAGAGATGACAGCTTGGCTCATGAATGAATATCTACAGTGATTGGCTGATGTAGATGGAGTCTGTGTAAAACACTCTAAAATGAAATTATAAATAAATAGTAATAATAACAAACAACTTAGTGGTTAGCACATTTGACTCGTACCTCCCTCAGTGTTTGGGGTTTTCAATCCTGCGTCTGCTTTGTGTGCATGTTGTTTGCACGTTCTCCCTGTCAGCCCTGCAATGGGCTGGCCTCCTGTCCAGGGTGTCGCCCTTCTTGTACCCCTAGGATAGGCTCTAGACTTCCCACACCCCGGTGTAGGACAATCGGTACGGAAAACGGATGGATGGATGGATAATAAGAAAGAGTACATACATGTTCAAATAAATTGTCTAGCACATTTCTTATAGACAATTAATTAGCTCATCAAGATACACACTCCAAATGTAGCACAATATATCCATCCATCCCTCCATCCTTCCATCCAGTATTAGAGTACCCACGCTCTGCAGTTTATAAACATCAGAACCACATATAAACATTCAGATTTTTGTTTTCGTGTCATTAAATCAAAAACAATTTTTCAAATTATTTATAAATTGTGACATGTAATTGGTTTCCATTTAACTTCTATAAAAACCTCTATCTCATCTGCCAATCACTGAACATCAGTCATGAAAAATGATGTCATCATTAGCAACAACTCCACAACCATTGAAATACTCCCACCATTCACAATACATTTTTAAAACCTGTTTGTCATTTGATATATGAAACACGTGATCATTGTGCAGTTATTCACCATCAGCGATGTTAGAGTGGTCCATGGTTCAGTTGTTTGTGACCTAAATCCTGTTTACAGCGTTAAAATAATTTGTGAATTCACAGACAGAAAACGTGAAAAGGCTAAAAATCTAAAAAAAAAAAAAATTCATTTTGATCTTAAATCAGCCAGTGTGGAGCTACTTTCAGTCTTAAGATTCTTTGGGAATACAGCCCCAGAATGTTGTATATCTTCCTTTAAAACAAACAAACAAAACAAAAACTTTATAATAGAATCTAATTAATAATATAAAATTTAAATCACCTTCATTTTATTTCTAGCAAGAAAACACTTAATTTTGTCTTTATTGCAAAACATGCTCCCCAAAACACACCTTAAAATTGTCTTTATCTGATCATCTGAATAAATGTTTGAAAAATATAAAAATGATTTGTACAGAATGAAGAGCAGGCTGCTTAACGAGGACATCAACAGAAGCACTTATTTGTCTAAAATATGATAAATACCACCTCATACAATTCATATATAAGCAGCTTCATACAAGACTGCCACGTACAGTACACACTTAGAAATAAAAGGTTCTGCCTCAATCCCACGGCAATTACTTGGTTTGCCCCACTGAGAAACCATTAAAGCTTCCTCCCAAAGCCCCAAAACACCCCCAAAAATGTTTTCTTAAAGGTGCTCCTTTCTGAAGAGAAGAACCCTTAAGTATGCAAAGAACCTTTCTTTCTAAGAGTATGCGTCAGTGATGATCACTACAGACAATGGCCAAATATATCAGAAACAAAACACTAGCGTACAATGCGGAAAGGATTACTTTGTTTTAAGAAGAAAGTAAGCTGGCACAATAGGAGTTTCAACACAAGACCTTCAATACATAGTTAGAATAGAGGCACTAATCAATCACATTCATTCTAAGAAAAACGTTTTGATCTAGTATCCCAAACAGTTTATCTGGTTTGTCCCTCTAGGGTGCACCCTTAAGCACCAATCACGTTCAGCACTAGGTCCTGCAGAACTGCTTGATAATTCTAGCGCTGTAACTACTAGAACTGTAAGGGACCCTCAAGGAAACCTCTTTTCTAACAGCGTACTTCTACGATTACCAACTCAACAGCCCTTTTGACAAACACCAACGGCATTACACACAGGGGGATGAGGGATGGGGAAATCTAGAACCATTAAAGATTCATTGACTTGTCCCTCTGGGGGAAGGAACCCTTAAAGGTTCTATGTTGAACAACAGAACAGGGTTAGGGTTGGGGTTGTGGTGGTGGGGGGGGGTCCATCTTAATGTTGGGTATCATGCACAACCTCTTTAGGAAGTAAAGAACCCTACCTATCCAAAGAAACATTGAGGACCCATTTTTTGTCTTTGTACCCTTGCAAATGGTCTGTAAGCTTTAGTGATGCAAATCTAAACACTGGCAACAATGAAAAACCAATCCAGGAGTTCATAACAGTCTACGCTCTGAAATCTTATCTCTACATTAGTTACTTCTTCCTGTAGGCCACTACTGCTGGCTTCTGCTGAAGGTGAGGCTTATTCTGTTTCTGTCTGTCCCACTGGCACAGCAGGATCGTTTTGAAAGTGATGCGGAAGTTTTTGTTACACAGTGCATAGCACATAGGGTTCACTGTACTATTCACATAGCACAGCCAGTATCCCAGAGCCCATAGTCCCACAGGGATACAGTCATCACAAAATGTATTTACAAGGACCATGATGTTATATGGAGTCCAGGTGATGATGAAGGCAAGGAGGATGGCACTTAATGTCTGAGCTGCTTTTTTCTCTTTGACGAGTGAAACCTTTTTGCGTTTGTTTGTTTGCGTCTTGGCTTTTGAGACCAAATCCTTAGCCATAGTTTCATCTTTAATAGACAGAGGTACTGAAGGGGATTTTGAGCCAGAAGAGCTCCTACAAGGCTTAGAGTTATCAATAGTGGGTAAGGACTGGGTGGGGATTTTGGAAAAGCATTTTCTAGATGGTTTATCTGCAGCAATATTTTCAGGCTTTAGCTGTCCTTGCTTTGATATCCCAGAGTTATCGTCTGTTGTCTCTTCAGGCATGTCCACCACGATGGAGTAAACAGCCCTTGCATTGGCACCCTCTTCATCCTGGTCCTCTTCATCTGATTGGTCCACTGATGCTCCACCATCATTGTTATTCCAGCTGTCACTGCTGCTGTGTTCTTGGTCGCCAGTGCTGCAACTTTTTTCACCACTTTTACCCAGCAGCCAGAAGTGGCAACTATTTCCTCTCTTTTTCTCAGAGTCCTTTTGAACAGGTTGGTTGAGGCTGTAGTTAACACAACTGTAAGAGCTGTCTCTTGAGGGCATCATTGCAGTAGATTCCTCCTCACTGCCTTGCTTGACCTGGTTCCCTGACCCCTTCAGCCCTGCCAGGTCCTTGGATCGGTTTTCGGTCTCTTTATAAATCCGCCAGTATAGGACGGTCATGATGGTCACAGGCAGGTAGAAAGCTGCAATTGCAGTGCAGAATGTGATAATAGGCTCTGAGAGAAACTGGATATAGCACTCTCCTGGAGGTACTGTTCGTTTCCCCACAAAGTACTGCCAGAACAAGATGGCCGGGGCCCAGAGCACGAAGGAAATAAACCATGCAAGGCCGATCATGGTCATCGCTCTTTTAGTGGTCCGTTTGGCCCTGTATGTAAGTGGCCTTGTGACCGAGAAATATCTGTCAAAGCTGATTACCAGCAAGTTCATGACAGAGGCATTGCTTGCCACATAATCAATAGCTAGCCATAAGTCACATGCCCAGTTTCCAAGTGCCCACCTGTCCATGATGATATATGTAGTGTAAAGATTCATTGACAATATGCCAATAATGAGGTCAGCAAATGCCAGGCTGAGCAGATAATAGTTATTCACTGTCTTCAGCTGTTTGTTCACTTTAAATGACACAACCACCAAGACATTTCCAGTGATTGTGACCAGGGACAATGACCCAGTTAGTAGTACGATAATGATGACTTGCCAGACAGAGTGTCCTCCTAGGGGATCATACACCACAGTGGGTGGGATAGTGGCATTTGGAGAGCTGGTCAAGTTGGTACCCCGTGCGAGGAAGGAGACATTGGATTGATGACCGTCACCCTCTGGCCAGAAGTCTTGAGGAATAACAGCGATGTCAGGATAATCTCTCATTCCAGGAGAGCTGTTGGTGAGGAAGAATCCAGGCTTGGAGCTCAGAGTCAGATTCATGGTGATGCCTGGGCATATTCTGAAGACAAAGCTGACAGAGAGAAACAGTAAGTGTTTAGATACATAAACTGCCATACAGAAAGACAGTCAACAAACGAAGACAAAGAACAGCAATTTCCTGTAACCGACAGGATGAAAATAAACCTGGAATAAATCTTACTACGGTCGTGAAAAAGATGAGGCTCATGTAACACGATATATTAACTTCATGTCACGTATGTTATTAAAAAATCATAAGTATTAATTTGAAATACGTTTCAAATACATATAAAATCTTCCAAAAATACATTTTTATTTGTTTTATTTTACTGGAATTCGTCCTTAGTTTCTGACTTTAGGCACATACTGTACTAAATGAAATGGCAAGCTGTGGTTAAGGGACAGAGCAACTCAAAATTTTAAATGAATTGAAAGATAATAAAAAATATTTGAAGGAAAAAAGAGATGAAGCAATATGTGTCAGAAATAAATGTAAGCAGTATTTCATGCAAACATACTTTTAGATTTTATTTAAAAGTACAAATGCTTTATAGAATTTGAGAACTAATATTTCGTAATGAGTAACGGAAAAAGTACTTTAAAATTGTTTTTATTTATCATTCTTAGCCAAAGTTCATATGGTATAATGTATTCAAAAGTGTCACACTGGCAACCTAGAATGATGATCAGTGTCACCTGCGTGTCATTAACCTTTTCCCCCAAAGCAATCAAGTGCGCTTGTTCATTTTCTCAGAGATTACAGTCGCTCTAGAAACATCGTTAGGTTACTGGTCTTTAGGAAGACATTTCAAGGTATTTCCATGAGTATTTTTTATAAGTGGAGACACACAAACATGCAGTGAAACAATATAGTGTTCATTAAGTAATGAATTAATGAAACATGGACATTGCTAACACCATCTGTAGTTAACACACGCTGCTCTCACTCATGAAATCTGATCTCATAAGGATTCGTGAATGCAATGCGGCTGGATTTTATTTGTTTTCCTGCCAATAAAGTCAGAAGAAAAGGTACAAAAAAGTAAACCACACTCTCTGATGGGACCATGATGAGATGTAAGAACGACACTTTTTTATAGAGTTAAAAAAAACAAACCCACACACCTTGATTCAGGTTATATAGATTTAGATTGTCGTGCTTTCAAGCTGAGTTGAACTGAGTTACAGTATATTTTTAATAAAGTTTTATTATAAACATCAAGCTGCCCTCTAGTCACTGCAGGCAAAACTCATTCAGCTTCCACTGAGGAGAGAGGGAGATGATGAGAGGAGACTTGCTGCATACCGGAAATGTGTTCGCTCATAAGTTCTGGCATACATAAATAGCCACCTACAGGGAGAAAGAAAGGTCGAGTCTGGATGCCGGAAATGAGGGAACATGAAGTTCCATGTCAGGTAAAGCAGCAGGGGACTTGACAGCAGTGCACCAGCAGGACAGTCAAGAGAAAACAAGGAGGATGGTAAGAAAGATAGAGAAAGAAAGAGGAGCACAACAATTAAACGTGGAAGAAAGAGGTAAAACAAATCCCTGAAAATACTGCATGGAAATTTTGTGGAAATATCATGAAAATAGGCAAAAGTATAGAATTTCTTATAATGAGATAATTATATATATGTATTTTTAGATATTTTCAAATGATATCAAGCTTTAATCTTTCTTATTCTACTGGCAGAACATTTTTGTTGACAGGTTCTAGATTGGTAATAAGTTTAATATATATCATATGTTCTAGAACACCATTGTATTCTATCTATCTATCTATCTATCTATCTATCTATCTATCTATCTATCTAT
>JAOTRN010000053.1:5430055-5440075 GCA_028566695.1 Bagroides melapterus
TGCCTAAGACTTTTGCACAGTACTGTACATCCCTACATACATCTATATCTACCACCAATCCAAAGGTTTACTAATGATCATATAGCTAGCTAGCAATCTATCCATCTAGCTATCCATCCAACCAACTCTTTATTCATCCATCCATCCATCCATCTAGCCAACTAGCTGTCCATCTATCTATCTATCTATCTATCTATCTATCTATCTATCTATCTATCTATCCATCCATCTATATCTATCTATCAATCCACCAATCCAAATGTTTCCTGATGATCATATAGAAGAGAGTGATACACACGGTACAGTACATGGGGGCAGGTGGGCTGAGTGCTGAGTGCTGAGTGTGTGTACATTATAAGATGGAGTCTCCTCATTTGTACCTGGTAGTAAGTGCTGAGCTCTTTGCCATTGGCTGTGAAAGTGAGCAGGCCACTGGCGGTGTCCACCATGCAGCCAATCTCTAGGCCATTATTATTACGGCCCTGCCCAGGGTTATTACTCTCACCGGCCCACACCATGTAGCAGTTACTGCGCTTTATGCTGCACACACACACACACACACACACACACAAGCGAGAGAAGGACAGAGCAACACCAGTTACAGGACTGCAGTAAAGCAGCAAATGGAATGATTTCACAATGAGAAAAGTAACATCACAAAAATCTTACTAACATTTTTTCAATTAAATTGAATTTTACTTGTGCAGCACTTTTAACACTGCCACAAAGCAGTTTTACACACATATATAAATGACAGATCTAAATATTATATGTATAGATTTATCTCTAATGAGCTAAAGTCAGAGGTGAGAGTGGCATGATCAAGCTCCCCGAGATGAACCCAGAAACCTTCTAGAACTGTACACTGTAAAATTAAAAAGAGCACGTGTGTAAGCAGAACCTTTTAGCTTATGACCAACTTAAGAATATGAGAACCAGTATCATTTCTGAAGGGAATTTCCAGTTTACCCAGCCCTCCCACCTTAATACATTAGCAATGGATGTGCTCTGCCCTTGATTACTGGTTAAACAAGCCAATTAGCCAATAGCCCAGACTTCACTGACCTCTCATGAACTTTCCCTTTCTCATCCCCGAGGGTGACGGTGACAGTCCGGATCTTGTCGAGGTGAAAGGCTGGGTCGTACTGGTGGAAGTCAGAGGTCACCCAGCCTACCCACACACTGGAAGGCTCCTGGCCTGGAAAGATCCGCACCGAGTAGTAGTACTGAACCACAGAGGAAGAAAAAAACACTGTTACTGTCAGTATTTATTAAAGTCATAGAATTTATGTATTACTTTGGCTGTGGATATAATAGAATATCAGTATATATATAGAACATCAGTTTTAATTCAAGAGATATTTGGGAGAGCGTTGGAAGTCTCTTAAATTAGACAGTGTTTAACACAAAAAGAATCAGAAAAATGTTGATGTCTTGAATAGAGATTTAAAATAATGTAGGCTGTTTAGGTGACTACTTTAATCTAGCAGTAATCTAACATGCTAATGGCGTGATTAATGTTCCTTTAAACACACTCTGTTTTTATTCACGGCTTATATTATAACCCTGTTACGTTAATGTGATCTGCTAAATAGGACGAATGACACGAATGAGCGCCGTTCACGAAATACAGACAGAAACGGTCGTGAATTGAAGCGGACATGAAGAGTAAAGGTGCTGGGAAACTGTTCTTTCTCACCGTGCATGTTTGCATGAGGAACTCATAATCATCTCTCTCGTCAGCCATCACCTCCTCAGACAGACGAGCTGAAGAGTTACTGGTGCTGAAATCCGGTTTAGACTTTTTCAACATGAACCTGTTCCACACACACACACACACACACACACACTTGTCTTATACCTATATTTTATTTAATATTTACAGTATATCATGGCCATCCTTTTCACAGCTGTGTGCTGGCTTGCCATCTTCACTTAAAAGCCATTTACGCACTGAAGAATCTTTTGTGCCATCCCTAATAACTATAATTAATTGATGATTAATTAACTCTAAACTTTTGAACATATGTTGATGGATTTTAATTCACATTAATGAACTCACATGAATGATTCATTCTCCAATTACAGAAAGCAGGGTGTTGTGTCACTGCAGTTATCTGAGGTAGGAACACAGCCTAATGAAAGATTATTTAATGTTTAATGTGGAAAGGAGGCGGGGCTTTCAGGAATATCACTTAATATTGGATAGAATCTTCAACATCATTTTATTAGGGGGAAAAAAGAAAGTGTTTCTTTTTTTATTTGGTAGAATTCTGAGTGATGCAGAGCACAAGATCTTTCTACTGCATCGTTGGAAACAACCCATCCATACAAATCTGAATCTACACACACACACACACACACACACACACCTCTGTTTCAGTTTGGATGGTTTCTCCTGGTTGTAGTCCTTGTGGTTGTTAAACTCGTCCCTGTCTTTATCCGGGCCGTTGGAGCTCATGTGGCTGTGAGAACTCTTCATCAGCACCTCAAAGTCTGACACGCTCTCAAAATCTTCCAGATCTTTCTTCGGAGAGAAGAAGCTGCCGTTAGCCGGTAAAGTCCCGCCAGCGGGTTTTGTGAATCCCTCAGCGCACTCGATGGGCATACTCAACCGGTAAAACACAATGTCTGTGTTACTGTTCTGGGACCCGAATGACCTCTGGGTGACCTTTAGGCAAGGTGGACTCTCCACTGTTCCGTCAATTCTCGTGACCTTTCGGAGACAGCAGACGTACACCTCTAAACACACTCTGTAGCTTAATAATAAATACATCCAGGCTGTCTATATGAAATATAAGCTATATAACCAATAATCAGTTTAAACTAATTAGATCATATTTAGTAGAAATTCCACAATTTTGAGTGAATATGGGAAAAGTAAATGATTTGATGTGAGAGTAGTAAAAGCAGAGGAACTGGATTGAAGCCTTGTGAAATATATCTGAGTATAAAATCCAGTGTGTGTGTGTGTGTGTGTGTGTGCAGACCTCAATGTGCTCGTAGCCCTGTGGTACAGGAATGAACTGAGGAAGCCTCTTGCTGAGCCACATGGTGACGTCTCGGTTCATATTGACAGCAAACGGCTCGTAGCCCTCCTGCAGGCCGCAGATGGTGAAGAACTTCAGTGTGCTCACATCTTTCCCAAAGTTCATCCGGCCCACCTGACTCACGCCCAGACTACACACCGGGATAAAACCTGTGTCACAGCACATAGAACACAAAAGGTGGGTTACAACACAGGAGACACAACACAACATCTAGGACAGGATCTATGTTAACTCTCTCTCTCTCTCTCTCTCTCTCTCTCTGTCTCTCTCTGTCGCTTTTTCTCTGTCGTACTCTCTCTGTGTGTGTTGCTCTCTCTCTCTCTCTCTCTCTCTCGCTCTCTCTCTCGGTCTCTCTCTCTTTCTCTTAGTCTCTCTCTCTATCTCTATGCTCTGTGTTCTGTAACAGAGGAAGAACTCAGCTTCGTACCAGAGCTAAACTAATTATTACTGTTTCTAAACTCTGATTTATTGAAGTTATTTTAATTATTTATTTATTTATCTACATACCTGAGTCACACTGATTTTTACTAGTATCTGTGACTGGTGCAAATCTGTGACTTTGTCAAAAGTCAAAAAAAAGTCTCTCTCTAATGCTAATCAGGCTGCATGGAGTTGGGCTAGGGGCACAGGTCCCTCTTGAGGAAGCCTTCATCCTTCATGGAGTGTGTTTGTTCACACACATCTACTAGAGGTTATTTTGTATAACTGTGACAGTGTCCCTCCTGTTACCCCTCACACAACAGAGCAGGAACAGATCCTGCTGCTGGGTTGTTGCCCTTCTATGGCCCTGTCCAGTACTCCTTGTGTAACTTCCGGTATCTCCTCCAAGATCTTACAACTGAGATAGGAGACACACCAAACATCCTTGTGACAGCATGATTAGATGTGACTGGGTTGCAGGTACTGTGTCATGTTACAGGTAGTGACCAGGACCCTAACAAAACACAAAACTAGAGACAAAACAGTCAGGAAGGATACGGAGAGGGCAACTGGGTGTGGCCACCACCTGGAAAATCTTGTTGTCACTTTCATTGGCACTAAAGCAGATGAAACACATTCACGATCACGTCCTAACTGGTTAGACTGATCTCCCTGTAGTTTAACTGCCTCGGTGAGTTACACACAGTACACACAGTTACACACAGTGTTATTAATGGTATGCCATCTCATAAAACATTCCCAACGGCATAATGAAACTAATTTTGATTAATAAGACTGAGGAGACAGATGACTTCAGGCCTAATGCTGTTTAGTTTAGCTGTATTATGGTCAGTTCTAATCATTATAAATGATGCCACCTAGTGTAGAGTGTAAAGTGACAGTGAAATGTTTTGACTGCATTTGAGAACGTGGGTCTCAGTCACTTCCATGTCGGATGTTTGGGTGGTATTTTCATTCGGGGTTCAGTTCCATATCATGTCTAAATCGTGGCAGCCGGATTGAAATGAGTTCATCACCATGATGTCATGTGTTCCAGATGGAAGTCTGTCTCCAGCTACCTGTGCAGTGATGTGGATGATATTAATGCCTCATTCTGACTGCAGTGTTTGGTGTCTATCATAGTAACCAATAGGTGGCAATACGCTCTACTTCTTCTAGCGGTGTTCTCTCTCTCTCTCTCTTTCTCTCTCTCTCACACACACACACACACACAAACACAATTACTGTGACTGACTTATAGCTGAAGTAGATAATAGAGACCTCATACTGATGGGCAGAACATATTTCCTTGCTCAGCATCGATATTCAAACGAACAATAAAAAAGATGTATTTTTGTAATTCTATTTCTTCAATACTCGTGAAATAACATTAATGGTGACTATATTAACCATTAATGGACCATCATGCTGCATGTCTTTGCCTTGATCGATATCAATTGATCTTTTGTGCACCTCTGGAGCGTGAGCACGCAGGTTTTGTTCCTCGTATTGCAGAATCAGCTTGTCTTGTGAAGATTAATGGCATCATGAATATTCCTAAAGGAAAATGGAATTAAGCAGAAAAACCTAGCTGCCTCTGCCAGTAGGGTAAAGCTTGGCGACACAATACACAGCCCCGAATCCACCAAATCAGCACAGAACCTGTGAATAAGTCCACAGTTGTGTGTATCTCCACATATACAGACAACACATACGATCTCTCTGTCTAAAGCACTAAATGGTTTGGTTTATCCCTGATTTATTATAGCGTTATAGTTCATTAAAGCATTTCCTGCAACATTTATCAGGCTCAGCTACAATGCACTTACAAGGTGGCTGGATCAGGTCAGTCTGAGCTGCTCTCTATCTCCAACACAATCGTCCGGTCTCAGTTTAAATAGGAAGAGATAAATACAGCACACGGTGTTTGAGCCTAATTAGTCACAGACATATATTTATAAAATGAGTGGGTGGTATTTTCAGAGACGGGATCGAAAATAGATGAATATCAACGACCACAAATCTGAAGACTGACCATACAGAGAAATGAGGAAAGTCACTAAGATATTTAGATATCAGGAGTCACATGGTGCAAAGACGAAGACTAGACGAACAACAGCATGACAATAACTGGGGACAAGAAGCTTAGCATACTGTATACGATACTGTAGTGTTCTATTAAAGTCAGAAGAGTTTACCCACAAACAAGATGCAGATGATCTAATATAATGCTTAGACAGTGGATTATGATGATGACGGAGTGGCAGTTTGCACTGAGCTACGTGTTTACAGCGTGTTTACACAGTTAGCACAATGTGTTTGGCATTTAAATGTACGCTCTTATCCAGAGAAACTTACATTTTATCTCATTTTATAAAACTGAGATAAAATTGAGGGTTAAGGGCCACGTTCAGGGCCCCAGTGATGGGCGCTTAGTGGAAGTTCAGCAGCTTAAGCACTATCCTAGCACCGCTCCTGTTTGATATTTATTCTTACTTAGACACCATTCAGTGTAAATGCATAGAATAGACAAGACATTTTCTGACAGATAAATCACATCAACGTCGTTAAAGCTTACACAGTTCACCAAACATTAGCCACTTCAAGTGTAATAATAAACTTCGATCACAATTTGATTTGAATCACGATGCTGGCTTCACAATTTCATTCGATTCAATTCTCAATTCAATATTTTGAACAAAATTTGAATGAAGAAAAATGATAATTGTCTCCTGTTTTATTCTGAATTTAATATGATTCAAAATACTATATATATAAAGTTTATACATAACACATTTTTAATGATGACATTTTTGTCTGTATAAAGTTATCGTAATATAATATGAGAAACAAAATGTAACACGGGTTCCCAATCTTAAAAATATATCACAAAATGTTTACAATTCAGAACTGTCTGATTAAATCCTAAAGAGCTGCATAGCCGTGTCTGAAGCGTTATTTTAACCAGAAATAGAGACTGTTTGAATGCTACTGAAGTGTTATGAGTCCTAATAATGGTACGGGCTCTCCACAAATCAATGTATGACTAGCACACGCTCTCTCTATAACGACATGTTGAAACTGTGCAGCTGTAGTAGATGGTTAATCGATAGAGTACCTTCTCACGATGTATCGTTACATCCCTATTAGCCACACTACAACGTGAGGTAAAGTCTGGTTAAACTACTCTGAGAGGATGAGTGGGAAATGATTGTGACCTGTACAGGTATATATCCTCTGTCGCTCACAGTGAGCTGCTGAATGCTAGGCGGAGAGTGTTGTGCTTATTAAAACAATAAAACCTACGGACCTCCAAGCGAGTCTGTTTGTTTCTTTAAATTTGTCTTGTTTTAATTGTCTTTTGTGAGGTTGAAATATCCGTGATAAAAAGAATGGTGCCAAACGAGACAATGCCACGTCGCCTCACACTTTGTCACTGTGAGCATACAGTAGCAGCGATATTTCCTACAGAATCAGCAGCACTACCAGCTTCCCAGCCCCCAGTAAAATTCACTCACCAGGGACTATAATATACGTTCTGTTTAGCTGTTCCTCAGTAGCTCTGTGTGAGCGCTGCAATGTCAAATTATAACCTTCTGATCATTAGTCCAAGCCTTCATCACTGCCCCATAACTTCACACCTACTCACAGAAGAGTTTTCTCTTACATAATCCGTAACCACTTATGCTACAGATTTTTTTCTGCAGGTGCACACAAACACACACACACACACACACACACTCCTCCGTCTCCATGCCTTAGTCTAAAAGTATAAATGGCGACTAACCTTCCCAGACTTCGAAGTCCTTGAATGCAAGTTCAGATCCTGAGTCGTCCAGCAGCACTTCTCCGTTCAGGGTGAACATCATGGTGTGCTCATTCAAATCCACCATGCAGCCTACAACATCTCCTGGCAGCCATGAACGCCCAAAGTGCTCGTTCCCCTGATGCCACCTTTGAGCCTGGAGTTAATACACACACAGTTTTAGACTAAGGGTTTGTACTGTAGTAAAATGTGTCATAATATATAGGAGTGAAAAAAAAGTCTACATAATCCATTTATTTTGAGAAGGCACAGTAACACACATTCTCTTCCTTCCTTCTCTGGTGCTCCCACACACCCACCTGGTGTCTCCATCTTTAGAGCTCTCACTGAATCTGATGATGATGGTGGTGATGATGATGATGATGGTAGTGAGGGCTCTCCTGGGCTGTTAAAATTGCTATCTTATTTTCTCCCTCCGTAGTCCTTTCTATTTCTCTCTCATGCACATGCACGGTCGCTCTAGCTCTCTCTTTTTTGCACCTGGGCCTATGAGCTCTGACTCACTCTGACTCGCTGAAACAGAGAGGCAGCTGCGGGGAAATAACAGCCCCCGTGTTCTCTCGTACACGCACGGTTCGCCGTCATCATGAGCTTCACACGTTAGCCATCGTATAACATGGTCAAAGGCGAGTGGGCTAACAGGATATTTAAAACCTCATGATCAATGTCTAGGATATTTTTTATACATTATGATGGAAATGGGCTACAAAACATTAGGTTTAGTAAAAGGAAGACGTTTTTGTTTTTTTTTTCATTTAAAACTGAATCTCGTCTACAGGCACGTCTACAGATTCCGTTCGTGTCCCTTTTTACTTCAAGTGAATAAAAAGCTACTTAAGGTAAATTATTTCACATTGGCTTCTCTCTTTCCTTACCTTAAATCCATCAAACACGAAGGCTTGGTCATCAGAGCCCAGCTCCTGGTCTGGCAGGCATCCTGGACGAGCCCAGCCCACCCTCATCTCGCCTGCCGTCACCACCTCCAGCTCAAAGTACCACTTCCCGGTATTCACACAGTACGTCTTTTCGGCACGGAAGATCCGGAAACGCTCTGCGGAGACGTTGTTAACGTCCTCTCGAGCTGCTGGAGAAGTCAGACAGGCAAACAGGAAACTTACAGTGTTGTCTAACGTTGGTTTGCCCGAGCTGAGGATATTAATGTTGAGAGGAATATCAGCTCGCTAGTCGAGTCGTTCCACAGCACCACCGTGTTGTTAATTCTTTTCTTATAACCGCATGCCCCCAAGTGTTTATTTATGTTGAGATGCGTGAAATGAACAGCCTTCAGCTCTCTCTTCCTTCTATCAAGGCCCAAATGTGTAGCCATTACTGGTTGCCAGAGTAACTGAATCTTTTATCTTCCAGCAGCGGCAGCAGCAGAATGAAATCTGGAGAAAAAAAAACTATTTAAGGTTTAACCCTGGCACGTTGTAATCACAGAGAAGCCACAGCATCTGTAGTCCAGGAGTCAGAGACAACAGCGTCGGTAACGTCTGGCTGCGTGCGTCATGAAGGGAATACGTGTTAGATGTCACTGTCTCAGATCAGTAACCTTTGTACAACAAATACATCTAGCACGCACGACCCCGATGCTTGTCTCGGAGAGTCTGTTATCTGTGTACACTTTAGTGCTTCCCTGCTCCCGACACACCTGATTCATTAATCGGATAATAAACAGCTGGAAATGGGTGTAGCAGTCCAGGGAAAAAGCACTAAAATGAGACCGTATAGGAAGTATGTTGAGCGGAATCGGAAAACAGCCTGAAATCCATCAGAATTTACATAATCGGAAAATAACTCATGTCACATATTGAAGAAAAGACTATGAGCAAAAACCTCACAAAAACAAGCAGATACTGAAAACATTTGTATGAACAGACACGTGAGCATCAGCGGGGAGGATACCTGGTGTCTAGAGGCGTACGAGTGTCAGATTTCAGCCGGTTATCGATTTCTAAGGAAAGCTGCAGCAAAAGAAGGTAAAGATGAGTGAGGAAAAATCCAGACTCCCTCCGGACCTTTGAGTGCTCCCGGAAATACACACCAGGATGGGATTGACAGCCTTGATCATGTTGCAGCTCTCTTCCTCCTCCTCCCAGCTAGCACTTAGTCACAACAACATGCCCACCTGCGTATGCTAGTCATCCTGTTCCTGCAACTTTTTATATCACCTGTACATACAGATTTCTGATGAGTTGTTCGAGTTCTACAATTGAGCATGTACAGATTTAAAATAAATTAAAAAAAAAAAACGTCTTTGCTGATCATTACACACTGCAAAAAATGACTTACCTACTAAGAATTTTTGTCTTGATTTCAGTAGAAATATCTAGAAATTCTTAAATCAAGATGCATTTTCTTAAAGAGCAAAATGACCTAAGAAAATAAGTCTAGTTTTTAGACAAAAAATATCCAATTAAAGTGAATTTGTGCTTAAGAAAAGCAAAGAAATCTGCCAATGGGGTTTCTCCATTTTTTTTCTTTCTTGAATTTAAGAAATTCTTGTTTAAGAAAAAGCACATTTCAAGATTTTTTTTTCTTACCCCATTGGCAGATTTCTTTGCTAGTCTTAAGCACAAATTCACTTAAATGTGATATATTTTTTGTCTATAGACTAGAATTATTTTTTTAGGTCATTTTGCTCTTTAAGAAAACGCATCTTGATTTAAGAATTTTTAGATATTTCTACTGAAATCAAGACAAAACTACTAAGTAAGAAAGTCA
>JAOTRN010000053.1:5747436-5771735 GCA_028566695.1 Bagroides melapterus
GCCCTAAAAGAATCCCTTTTTTCTCCCACCTCTTCCTCTTCCTCCTGCTTGTCCTTCTTCTTCCTTTTTTCTTCTCGTTCTTCTTCATCTTCTCACTCCTGTAGCAAACACAAAGGTTCAGCTTGATCTACTACTACTATGTACTTCTCCCATGCCTCTTCCTTTTTGTCCTGCTTGTCCTCCATCTTCTTCTTCTTCTTCTTCTTCTTCTTCTTTTTACTTCAGTAGCAAACACAAAGCTGTCCTTTTCAAAGAAAAAATGTTCCAACTTGATCTACTACTACTACTATTACTACTACCACTAATAATAATTAGCAGTTTAGGGATAAAGGGATTAAGAAAAGATTTCTCAAACAGGGTTAAAGCTCATAAAGAAACAGGAAAATATCTGTTGATTTTTCTCACCCCGACATAGACTCAGATCTTCCTATGTGTGGATTTAATATGAATGTGTTCATTAGACTCTCGCTCATGGCTTGATCCTGTCGATTTGTCCATGACTTTTTCTACGTTTATTTTAGTTTACTTCACAGAAACTCTGAAATACTTTTGTGCTGTAGTAGTTTTCAGTGATATATTTAAATGGAGCTGATTCGATATACAGTATTTGGACTGGAAGTTTATTGTGAGGTATTGACATGGCTAAACAATGGAAATTTGCATCGCTAACCAGCGCATGTAAACCAATGTAAATAGAGACGATATAGCCACGCTAATAAAGCTTTAATTGGTAATTTACCTTCAATTTTTCTGTGAAATTCGTAAATACGTGCGACTGCGTACCCCGGGAAAGCAAAAAAGTGGGATGATATTTTTAGTTAACCATGTCAGCAAAATCAGAATGATTCACTGTTCACTTTATATTAAAAGAGAGAATGTGAGTGTGTCTGCATATAAAGGGTTTTTGGAAGTTGGATAAACTTTTAACGGTATTTGCGAATGAAAGTACTGCAGATAAAAAAGCAATGGCAAAAGCTGCTTCTTCCTGTTACTCCCTGTGGAACAGACTCGATGGTCTGTGATTGCCGTAATGGTTGCTGGCCTGCTCATTAAAGTTGCACTGGTGACCGACTTTCCCCTCATCCCCTGCCACCTCTCCCTCTTTCTCCCTCTCCCAATTTTTCACTCTCCCCAACAATGTCGTTAAGGGGCCCCTGACTGGCTGCTTCGGCTGGCTCGGGGCTACACGTGGCTGCCTAGGACAGCTAAGCGTCAGCCCCAATTACTGCTCTGAATGCAGAGTTTTTCTCTGGGTCTATAGAAGGAATGACTGTCCGGAAGGGTCAGTATTGGTTATTATGACTCATGCTTGCGGTTGGGCTCATCTCTGAGTCATATATGGGGTGAGGCCCAGCATTTAGAAGTGTCTGGCAGTATTAGAGATGTGCAATATTGGGTCAAAGTTGATTTGTACACTCTTTGTAACTATTCCTAGTGACATTTTGTATTTATCGTTGTAGAATTGTAGGGCAATCACAGACAGTGAGATTTTTTTTCTCCATGCAATGAGGTACAATGAAATTAATTGAAGCTACAGTTATGACCCTTAAAGAGAAGTCATACAGCTGAGACATACTGGTTATAACTGACACTAATGAAATGTGTTGTACTGTATGTTGTCTGGGTTTAGGCAGAGATATGGCCAACACAACCTTACCCGGCTATCCACCACACGTCCCCCCTACAGGACAGGGCAGCTACCCAACATCCACACTGGCTGGAATGGTTCCTGGTGAGTAAAAAACCTTGAATGTTTTACACCCATCTTAATTAATAAACATCCAACTCTCTAGCAAAGAAAGCTTCATAATTTTGGATTGATTCCTTGATATTCCTCTGTTTGTGAAGCACTAAATAAATGTAGACAATGAATTTAGTTTATACGGTCACTTCATCTTCTTTTGAATTATATAGACAACCTTCTAAAGTGTAGTCAGTTCCGTGGCTAGGTCTTTCCAGAAAGAGATTTAGCAACGGGTCCCAAAACACTGTTAAAGTCAAGAAGGCCATTCTTCACCTTCTTCATTTAAAGCCTGCTCTTTATAGTGTCATAAAAATGAGAGGGTGTTATACCAACAAAACATCTCACTGCCACTGTCTGAATTCTTACACAATGAAATTCCACAGCACAAAAAAAAAAAAAAAAGAAACTTGGGGGAAGTTAAAGAAAAGTGCACAAGAGCAAGTTGTCACCAGGGAACCTACAGTCAGGGAAGGGAAAGAAAGAGAATGAGATGGGAAGAGAGAGCAGAGCGAAACACCAACATGAACAAGAGAGGAGCACCACATTGATTTTAACATGAGATTACTGTTCACAAGAGACCAGCAAAATGAGGGCAAATTTTCAGGCAGCAGAATAAAAAGACTATTGGTCCTGTCTGTGACTCCCTTGCTGATTCTGAATGTACTGCATTTCTCTGATAAAGTACAAGCACTTTTTTAATGGCCTTATATGTCTCGCTGCAGGGAGCGAATTTTCAGGGAATCCCTACAGTCACCCACAGTATACAGCATACAACGAGGCATGGCGCTTCAGCAACCCAGCCTTACTGAGTGAGTATTACCACAACTGGGGAAAAAAATTGTTTTACATTTGCATCTACGACTAAAATAACATAACATTAACATGTTTGAAACTCACAACAAGCTCAGTTCCTCAGTGTGTATGAAAAGTCTTGATTAGGTTTAGGAATAATGTTGGACTTTATTTGAAGATGCATAAAATTCAGATTGGACTTCTAGTGTGACTTCAAGTCCCATAACCAGAAGATACTATTCAATCCAGAATCCACAATAAATAGGGATAGGGAAAATTTTTTAACTTTTTAATTTTTTACATTTTCTGAATTTTCACATTCATACAAATGAAATTGAACTGAAAATAACTAAAATGTATAAAGTGTACAAATTAAAATAAATGGAAGAAGGAAGGTTATAAATCATACAAACGTGAAGATAATAATAACGTCACTTGATCTTGTAAAATTTCATGCGAAACAAGTCAATCATTACAAGACACATATGGATAAATCTAGCTGGAACCCTTTTTTCCCTAGAAAAATAAAGAATTAAAAAAAAAAAAAACATTTAGTAAGCTGAAACTTTTGACTTTCTCAATGAATGAAGGGATTTTCTTCTAAGAAAAAAAAAGAATCCTGCTGCTAATATTAACATTTTATAACTTTTTACATTAATTCAATTATGTGAATTCTTCTTGATTTCATTCGATTTGTTTGTTATTCATGTGTACAATTTATATCATGCCTTTCTAACACATTATAAGTACATAACAACAAATAACACAAATCCAACCTTTGAATGAGGAGAAACAAGTTTAGATTAATTTGATACAAATACAAAATAATTGATAATCACGTTTATGATTCTAGCTGTATATTTTAGGTCTGGAGTTTGTCAGTGCCGTATTGAAATGGTGCGTCCCTCTTTTGTTAACTTCCAGGTTCCCCTTATTATTATAGTGCATCCCGAGCCTCTGCACCACCAGCTGCTGCCGCTGCTTACGACCGCCACTAGACACCATGCAATCCAAACCCAACACCACCTCGGACTTCCTGTCATGCCAGTGTGAACGGTGGAACAGATCGGACAAGGGTCGCTTTGAACACGGCGATGAAAGAGCCAATCAGGACATCAGATCAGGCTCACCCACATCCAAATTCAACTCCATACACAAGCGGCCAACACTTACAGTGGGTGTCCATATCTCAAAGACTAATGAGAAGATAGCCTTTGTGAGAAAATATATAAATGGAATGGAAAATGACAAAATGAGGCGATTTGAATCAACAGATAATTTTTTTTCATTCTTTTTCATTTTCAGATTTTCTATTGTTGTGAATGAAAACGTTATTTTCAGTGACTGTCACATGGCAGCACGTCATTTCTCTGCTCATATCATGCTGCTGTTTCCCTCCCTCTCTCTCTCTCTCTCAACTTTGCAATGCAGTATTATTCATTTAGACTCACAGCTTGGTGCTTCTTTACATATTCACACACACACACACACACACACATACAGTGAAACATACCTAAACTCAGCATTGTCAGCTCCTTCATCTTCAGTTTCAAAGCCGTGAACTGAGGATTAACACATCGCCTCTTAGAGAAACAGTGCTAATGTGACGAGAGAAAGGAGAAACAAACAGATTTATCTACTCTATACCCTCGTTTCCATCCACTCAGACTGGGAAATTAGTAAATATATATTCCTAACTTCATTTCTTTTCCATTTTCCTTTATTTTTTTTTTTTTAATATGAACTCTTAGGCTTAATCCTAAATGACAATGCAGTATGCATGATTTATTTTTGTTAATCGTGTGGATTTTCCAGATACGGCAATACCAGGTGTTATCATTTTCTCTTAATTTTGCACTACACATCATTCTTTCTTCACATATACACTGGAATACGATATTCAATATCGCCCCCATTTGTGATTACACTTAAAAAAGGATGTAGTGAAGGGATCTACAGTAGTTTAATTTATTATATAAAACCCTGGAAGCTTGTTCTATACATGAGAAATGATTTCTCCTTTAAAAACAGTCCAATCCACTGAACTCAAACAGCTTATACTATATTTATTATAACTTTGATTGAATTTTTGAAAGGCACATTATGAAAAAATATATATCACACATACTACTGATCCAACACGGCATCTAATGCTAAAAAAATGTTTACAAAACATTTCTCCTGCTTCAGGTTTTCAAAATATCTTCAGATCAGATTCACGCATTATTGATTTCCTAGTAACTTAAAATTGACTCGATGCTTAAAGTTAAACTTCAAGGTAAGAAAAAAAAAATCCTGTGCTTTAGGATGATCCAACTTTCTTTAAAAAAGGGCGAGTTATTTCATCCAACTCTTTAAGTGCAATTGCTTGTCATTCAGAGCTTGTTTTACACAATCCAGTCCACATCAAATCAACTGCGCTCAACAGGAGGAGAATTTCATGGAACCCAAATCGACGACAGTGAATAAATGACGATATATCAGAACTTACAATACACTTGCCAAAGACTTTTGTTTAATGTTTTATTTGCAGTCTAATGTATTATGATAACAGTATTATGGTAAAACCATTTTAAAATATGTACCTATGCAGAGGAAAAATGCTGTCATATGCATATAAACCTACTGAAATCATTTTTAGTTTTGTTTAATTTTCATTATTTATATTACATTTTTTGTTCGTTTGTTAATTATGCTTTATTATCATGATTTACTAGGTATCATTTCACCCTCTGTAAATAGTCATTTAAAAGAATAGTACATATTGCTCTGAAACAGTATCATATTGGTCTTAACTGTCGATAATAATACGATATGAAGAAGAATGATCAATATAGGACAACCGCCCTGTCGAACAAGTTCTTAAAAATAATGGCCTCAGTTTGCTGTTGAGTGCGAATAAATAATATAAATTCATTTTCACGGATTAAAAACTTTGACCTGGAAATTGCTATGCATATGTAAAGGAATATTTCTTTAAAACATGAGAATCATTCACTGAAATTAAGATCATATCAACTTCATGTTTTTTAGTGAAATATTCCTTCCATGCTACAAAAATGATGAGGACTAGATTCATTCTTCTCCTGAACACTGACTCCTTTTTTTTTTTTTTAAATAGAGCACTGTCTGAAACACTAAAAGTTTCATACCAGTACCAGTCGAGAACAAATAGATGAAAACCTTTCAACAAAATATATTATTTTCGGGCATACAGTGAAGAAACCTGTATTAGTCACTCAGAACACCTAAGGTATAGTGAGTAACTGAAGAATTGAAGGATTTTGTCCTTGTGTCCTCTTTGAATTTTTCTTGAAATCTGACTACAATGTTTCAGTGTCCCTAAATGAATCCATGACACTTCAACTCACACAAGACGGTCACACGTTACTGAGAGCTTACGGATGTCTTGACTGCGAAGCGATGTGGATGATTAATGACAAAGCCGTATTACTTCAATCATTGTTTAAATATAAGTCTGAATTTTTGTGCATATGAAAAATAAATTTTATATGTCAAATTAAGTACCTCAGTATGTGGTGTTTGTTTCTAGATAACTACAAGCAATGTATACAAGCATGATTTGAATCTATCTATCTATCTATCTATCTATCTATCTATCTATCTATCAGTCAAAGTTATGTTACACATGGCAGGTCCTGCTGTAGTAGGAAAATAATCAGTGACAGTTGATTTATTGGAAAACTTTTCTGACTGTTGCAAAAAGCTGACAATGAAGACTCTTTAATAAATACAAAAACATTCCTAATTGTTTAACCTAATTAATTATTAGACTTAAATCACATGGACCATCCATCAGATATGTCCATGTTACCATAGTAACAATGAAGTACTAGAACAACCACATTAATACGAACCAAATAGAGCTCATGACTGTCAAGCTGCTCTTATTAAAATTTAATAAACGCCTTTTGACTAATAAGATTCAAGAATTGTGGTATTATGTAATCTAATCTATTCATATTAGAGTGGTAAAACATTCAGACTAAGTTTGCAAAACACTTAGAGAAACCATTTCAAGCTCTGGACCGAAGCCTTCACATGGAGCTGTATAAACAGCTTAGTGCTTTTTTCTCGAAAGGGAAATTCTTCTCAGCCAATCCAAAAATGTAATTAGGAAATTTAAAGCTACGTGAATGAGCTTCTTTAAGGTAGGAAGAGAGTGAGAGGCATTTATAAAGAGGGCAGAAGTAATGTTTTCTTCATGTTTTGGATCACTGAGCACATAAAGTGTTTAACCTCTCTATGCATTGGAAAGCAGAAATATTATTTCGAAAATGGAGCAGAATTCAATTAGTGTAACTGAGCAAAAAAAGGAAGAAAGAAAGAGAGAGAGAGAGAGAGAGAGAGATTAATGCAGGAAAGCTCACACAAGAAGCCATTTCTGCCCTTTTGAAATGTCTCTTAATCCTTCCAGCTTCTTGGAGAAGTCTTTTCTATGTGGTTATTGATCATGAATAGGTGGAGGATGGGTAGATTAACATTGTAAGATTGCTCATGGATTTCCTTTGTAGAGAGGGAGTGATGCAAGACATCCTCCTGCTCTCCCTGACTAAACGAGTTCACTTAACCTGCTGGAGACTTACGAACAGAATGGCATGTCACGATCATGAAAGCAGCATTGAAGATCCTAATGTCATTAAGAGAAAATAAATCCACACAACAGGAAGAACTCTATATGAAGTTATTATTATTAAAATTAATTCTATTTTTCCATAGACGGGTGACAAATTCAGTGGTTCATAGGGATAGCTGAATAGTTTCATTAAAATTTCATTTTTTCTGTGTATATAGCAGTAATTCGTTTTAATTCTATTTTGTAAAATAGAATTAAAACGAATTACTGCTATATACACAGAAAAAATGATACGCTAATTGTATAGTTTCATTATTTTTCCTGCAAGGGTTGCTTTTTATTTGATGAAACTTAAAAAAAAAAAAATCTTGAGCCTGTTTGGACTGTATGGACATTTGGTTATGTTGGTAGCTGATGGACATTTGGTAATGTTGCATGTAACTTTACCAAATGGCCTACACTTGCATCATTTAAACTCATACTTGCATCATTTGACACTTATGTAGTGTACATTATTAATGTCATTTCAAAGTGGTGGTGGTTAATGAAGCATGATGTGAAAGCAAGTGCCTGTAAGCTTTTTATTTATTTATTTATTTACTTGTTTATTCACTAGTGCTTTCTGTGTATTCTCACAATTTCTGATGTGTTCTGAAGTACAAGATTTTTCAACTCTTTTTGTTTACAAATGTATAAATAGTATATTTGTTACACAAAGGGATTGAAATGAGAAATCTGAGGTTTGAGATGTACTGAAAATGCTTTCAAATTTCTGCTGATATTTGGTAGTTTTCATATCTAGAAATTAGAACATTTTTGCATGTATATAAAATGTTATTTTAGTAGAGCTTTTTTTTTTTCAATTGGGGATGTGACATAATGAGAATTTTAAAAATAGAGAAAAGTATCTTCACATACTGTAAAAAAAATGTCCATTTTATTATCTAGATCCTTCCTGAGCAGCCAAACAGGGCCTGATTAATTAATGTTATAAATAAATAAATTATTTTTTGATTCTATAATATCAAATAGATCAAAAGAAATATCTAATTTCTTGTGTGTGTCTCATCTCTTATGTCTTTAGTCTCTATAAAGTACCGCTAGTGAACATAAATCATCAGCTCTGTTTCATCTTCATCAAATATTTTGAACAATGTGGGAAACAAACAAATAAAACAAAATACTATGACATTTATTTCAGAAAAACTTGACCAAACTTCTATTTTATGCAGATAAATCAGTGCTTTTTTGATGATGATGATGACGTCAATACGTACCTGGGGGGAAAAAACATTTTCTGTCTATAATAAATAAAAACTAATAAATAATATCAAGCAGAGAAATGTGTGGACTCAATACCATTATATAGTCCTTCTGTGGTTATGATGAAGATCCTATTCCTGAGCAATTAATTGAGTTTAAAAACCAAGAAAATTGCAAAACCTCCCAAAAAAATGCATTCATCTGGTTTCAAGAGTTAATGTGAATGTTTTTTTGTGAGAAATTATGGAAGTACTTGTCCAAATAAATAACTTTATTTAGTGTTTTCTCTGGTTATTACAATATATACTGAATTACAATATACAATATTGACTCACTTAGTTATTAAATAAAAGTAGTAAGTGAGAACGATCCTCACATTATTGAATAAACTAATGACATTAGAGATATGTTATGAATTATTTTCATATGTTGAAATCTTTTCATTTCCTGATGGCGTCAGGTGCAGTTTTATCCGTTCTCACTTTCCCTCTCTGCCTGTTTATTTCGCTGCTCCCCTGTGAAGCTTCACGGCCGGATGTTCCGTCAGCTCCGAACTGTCGTCTGTGTTTGTCATTCAGGCCTTGTTAGTGAGAGGGGGAGAAAACCCACCTGATTTCTTCCATCCCTCTGCTGAGAATTCCCTGTGGTAAAATTATTCCATTTAGAGGCAAAGTTTTTTTTTGTCACTCCACTGTCTAAATTGGCATATCTGGCTCTTTCACAGAAACCAGTAAACTGTGAACCTGGATGCAGCTGCCAATCAAGCGCAGTGTCTCTTCAGCATGCCAGATGACATCCGGAGCAGAGAAAAAAAAAAGACAGACGCAGATTGAGATGGGATAAACGGATCGGCTATCATCAGAGGCATACTACAAAAAAGGTACCTGTCACTGTCAGGGCTCCTCAATATTATAAATATACACATACATTAAAAAAGAACACACAGTAGAGGGATAGTGTGAGCATTCACAACATGATACTGCACACTCAAACGCTTGTTACTGAAACATTTCATTTAAAACTTCATTTTTGAACTTATATGCGATTTTACATTATATGTTCAAAAAACATTCCTCAAGAACTTAAAACAAACAAACAAACAAAAACAGAACACACAAACACAGCAGAAATAAGAAACAAAAATAGCCATTGTGTCTAGACTGATATCATTAAGACTATATTATTATGTAGAGCATTGGCTTTATTTATTTATTTATTTTTATTTAGTATTACATTAAGCATTTATACATTTGCATTTCTTCTCATTACATATGATTTGAATTGGCTACACAGCTTATCTTGCCTTGCCTTGCCTTGTCTTAACTATGTGAACTTTTTCCATGTTGCTAGCTTGAACTCATCACCGGATTCATCATTAGAAAGCTCCACTCTATCGGCTGCTTTACAATCTACAAGAATACCTTGGTAGTGAATTAAAATACATGAGTACACAAGTCTTCATGAGCAATGACAGCTGAAAAGTTGTGGCACTTTCAAGAGAGTTGTGGCAAAATCCTGCTACGATCCGTGTCAGTAAGTTTATTGCATTCTGAGAGGAAAAGTGGTAAAGCGTAGATGAAGGTTCTTGGGGTTCTTGAAGGTCCTTATTGCATTAAATGATTTTATCAAATAAATTCTCCAGCAGTAAAAAAAAAAAAACACTCAAATGGTTCTTGATTTAACCTTTTCTATAAGAGTACACATCTTTCTTTTTGTAAGTGTTTTAATTGCATTTAATTAAACAGCTTTATTCAATTGCTGAATGCTTCTTGAACACGAGTGATGGGAAATAATAGTACTGCAGTCTGTATACAATTTGTTGCATGAATGAAATAGATTTGCCTGTTTGTTTCCAAACCTTAAATGAAAGTGGCAGAGCAGTGAAGCAACAGGCCTGGTGCAACACAACCGTCGTTCCTTCAACGCTAAAAACCCCATCATACTACAAACCCATCTGATTTTCACAGCCCAATGCACAAACGAATAAGCGTTTAACAGCCTCCTATCTGTGACTTGTTTAAAACAAGGCCGTGTTATGCCACAGCTTCGGTTTGTCTTATCAGTTCATCTTCGCCACTAATCCCCGGGACGATCTCATTTGCCTTGGCATCGTGCTGGAAATGGAGAAATCAGATGCGCATTTCACGTCTTCATATCAGGAAGAGCTCTGTGACATTACCCAACAGCAAATCTATCTGCTGCTTTATGTTCTGCATCTAATTGGATTTGGCAATAAATTATGGCAGTCCTGGGGATCCATCATGTCCTACCTCAGCCCTGCGAGGCAGCCGAGCAGCCCAGCTTGTTATGTCTCCTGAGCAGCAATTATGGGTGATTTTTGACCAGAGCCAACAGAGCTGTTCAAGAGACACTGTGTGCACAATCCTAATATCCCTACGCCGACGGACTGAACGTAAATACACTCCTAGAGTGGAGCGAGAGAAGAAAAAGCAAGAATAGAGATTTAATACTCCTTTGAAATGTGACGAAAACCTTTTACATTCAAATTAGGGTGATTTTCTTTTAAACCTTGAGGGTCAAAATTGTCCAGGATCAACAGAACCATATATATCTCAACAGATAAAATCTGAATAGTAGAACGAGAATAAAGAGATCATGATCTTGTGGAGCTGGTTATAACTTATAACTTATAACTATTATCATAAGAGGAACATCTAACTATTATCATCAAGCGGTCAGTTGCAGTTCCAAGTAGAGCAAAGAAGCATATTTATTAAAAGTTGTTGCTTAAGGATTTTCTGGATGGCTAAAATTTAACTCTTTCTGTGAAGCTATTAAAATCTTTTGCCATGGCATAGTGATGGAAATAGATTAAACCGGTTCTATCGTTATTAAAGAGCAAGTGCAAAATGCTAAAACTGATTAATTTTCTAACAAATATGAAATGCAATATATTAGTAATGGTTTAGTTGGTGGCCGGTGACAGAGCTTGTCCTCTTTTGTAATAGGATTTTCTGTTTTGGAACACAATAAATGAAGAACACTAAACATTTGATGCTAAATATAAAATTTTCTTTTTTTTTTATGTAAAATTGAACAAGCATTTCATGCATAAAACATGCTAGATAAAAAAAGACTGAGAGAGAGAGAGAGAGAGAGAGAGAGAGAGAGAGAGAAATTGAACAGGCTGTGCCAATGTTCTGGCCAGTCGTGTCAGAGCCAAACCTCGTTCTCCATCACTGTTAGCTAATCACCTCTAATAGCTATTGTGTGATACATGATGCAATTAAAGACTAATGCTTAGTGCAAATGTGATTATATTGGGCAATCTGATTGGCATTTGGGGATTCACGTTTCAGCACCACGTTGCTTTAACAGTCCAATCAAATGCCTGTCCACTTTCTATCAGAGGAGCCTGGGCTGCTTCCAAAATGTGTCAGGACAAAATCCTGTGTGCTTTACACTGATGATCATGGTAAAATATGAAAAGAGAGAGAGAGAGAGAGAGAAAGAGAGAGAGAGAGAGAGTAGTCTTCTATACCCCTCTTTACTTGGCCTGTTTCTCCTCTCAACCCTCCCCCACTCCTGCCCCGTCACTGTCAGGCTAAACTCATGATGAATTGCCCTGTCAACAGAATTCATTCAGGGACCAATTAATCCAGCAGAAATGAACTAGAGCCATCAGATGCTGGAAAACTCTGAAAGAGAAGAACCAGTGCTTTATATTCAACAGAGGGAAAAGAATCAAGATTGAAAAAAGGATTAAATAAAAAAGAAACATGGGAGGGGAGGGGACCGAAAAAGGTATTTTGTACGGGTGTTTTGTGTGGAGCGAAAATGATATGAAAAGTTTATGTCCAGCAGTTTGTGCTACAGCTAACTCCATGGCTAGTATGTGAAAAGTTATCATGGATTGTTTTGTTTTTTCTTTATCTTCATGAAGGACTTTTGAATTCGAATTATTTATTTCGTTTGGTATTCAAATGAAAACATTAGAATTAGAAGAGCTACCCCCATTCATAAGAAATGGAGAAAACAGTGAGGACAGTGTTTTATGTTGAACATTTTTTTATTTATTTAAACACGGTATTGTGTGTATTCATCTTTATGCAGGAATATACTTTTAAACCACTCTAAAAAACTGCGCTCGGATGAAGCAGGTATTAACAATAACTCATAGTAGAATCTACACACTACAGTGTATATTTACAGCATTTAGCAGATGCCCTTATCCAGAGAGACGTACATTCATATCTCATTTTTATTCAACTGAAGGTTAATGGGCTTGCGCAGGGGCCCAGCACTGGTATCTTGGTGGAGCAGGGATTCAAACACAACCTTCCGAGTGGCAAACCAACACCTTAACCACTAGGCTACCACATCCCTACAGCGTACAGCTGAATGGAGCACAAACTGATTCAGAAGCTGAATCAAATAAGTATTAGGAGGAACATCGGTGAGTAAAACTAAAGACAACATTGTCTTGAAAAAAGAACCAAAACAGGGATGTGAGGTAAATATCATTTGGCAATACTGTACATGCCAAAGTACTAAGTACAGTTTATTCAAATATCTTAGAAAGGGGCAAGAGATTAAAAAGCAAGCACAAAATAAAAAGGCATGAGTAGCTCTTTATAGGAGACAGGGTAGTGGGCAGCATAGAGTAAGTAGTGTGTGTGTGTGTGTGTGTAGAAGTGAAAGAGCTAGAAATTGTGAAAACAAAAGTGCTTTGGAGAAGTGCTTGTGTCTAGGGACTGCAGTGAAAGTTAGCCTGACAGGACTTGGTCATTTAATGCTTTAGTGCTCTGAAGACAGGTCCTGTCATAGCGGCCAGTGCTACAGAAATCCCATGGTACTCCGTTTATTAATTATACTGAAGAGTGAGGGGGCATCCCACTGTCTCGTTCCAGTCCCTGTCAACCCCATCAGCTGTCATTCGGCCCTCCATAAACACTTCCTTTAGCATCACTCAGCAGTTAACACAATAGAACTGAGATGTCCAATGCAAATAAATGCACAGCTTTTTTTTTTCTTCCCTGAAAGCTGCCATGCCTTTTCATCTAAAGTGCTTCATGAGCCTCAAGAGACTATAGTGTTATATCTGACCTCATACATACTGTAGTGTGACAGGTGAGAGATGATGCAGCAAGATTTAAATGAAATGAAAGACTGAAATTCTCTTAAAGCTGCAGATCAGCTAGAAAATGAGCTCTTTGTATTTCTTTGTGAAGTAGGTGTGGCTAAGTTGGAACCTAAAAATAACCGAAAAAAATCATTTTTATTGCTGACTTCTCAACAACATTATAAATGTAATTCAGCTTTGCTAAATGAAATTAGCAGAACTAAAATAGTTAAACTAAACTAAAATAGATATACACACTGAGACTTCCTTGGTAATATAGCGTGTCCAATTTTTTAATTTTTTTTTTTTAACAAAGGACAACAAAACAGAAAAAAACCCATAAAGTTACATAACAGTATACAGTCTAATCTAGACTTTTAAATAAATGAGTATTATACCAGCTAAAATACTACATTTACTCAGCTAACATTATTGCTGCTACAGTATATGAAGAACTACCTGACAGAACATCATGAAAGTCCCCAGCCACTATACAAATTATTTTAACAAGTTTTATTCACAGCTCACCAGAAAGTGACAAGAAACCAGAAATGTAATTTTGCTTAAAATTATCTAGTGTTCTATGGCTTTTAAGGTCTTAAGTCAGTCTTACATCATGCAGTGAAAGAAATCTTGTCATCTTCCAACTGCCCCAATGTTTCAGGCTGCCACTAAAATAATCAGTGCACATATTCATTATAAATCCACAAACAAGTGACAGGAAATTTGTTGAAACCTGCTGAGCAAAGCAAAGTGTGTGTGTGTGTGTGTCTGTGTGTGTGTGGAGTCACATGTCTAAATACTAAAGCCAATTAGGAACAGGCGAATTAGTTATCTAAGCTAGTGGGTTAACAGGCCAGAGAGATAAGAAAGCAGACCAGCCTGAGACATGAGATGCAAAATCAAGTATCCCTTACCATGGTGCTGATGCAACACAGACAGCTTCAAACTTATCCGCAAATGTCTAGTGTGGCCGTAGGTCATTGTGCCAACCAAGCAGGAGCACCAACTTCTTTAATTAATTTGTCTTAGTCTCTAATTGTCTATCAAGCCTGGCTTTGTACTGGAAGTAATTTAATCCTGCAGTTATGCTTGTCCTCTGTGGAAAACCTGAAGATCCTTGTTAAAAAGAAGATTCTTAGATTTGATAGTTTTTTTGTTTGTTTGTTTGTTTTTTACAATTTAACTGTTTAAGGGTTGGTCATTCTGTAAAGTTTGCATTGCATTAATCTGCAATATTCAAACAAACATGGTAAACATGACCCAGCTTCTGATTTCCAGAAAAGCATCTATTCTGGTGTCAAAATAAGTCTTATTGACTTCTGCTCATAACTAAGAAGTGAGCACACTGCAAAAAATGACTTTCTTATGTACTAGTTTTGTGTTGATTTCAGTAGAAATATCTAAAACTTCTTAAATCAAGATGCATTTTCTTGATGAGCAAAATGACCTAAGAAAATAAGTCTAGTTTTTAGACAAAAAATATCACATTTAAGTGAATTTGTGCTTAAGACAAGCAAAGAAATCTGCCAATGGGGTAAGAAAAAAAATCTTGAAATGAGTTTTATTAAACACTAAATTCAAGAAAGATTCAAGAAAAAAATTGGCAGATTTTTTGGCTTGTCTTAAGCACAAATTCACTTAAACTTGATCTTTTTTGTCTGAAAACAAGACTTATTTACTTTGGCCACTTTGCTCACCAAGAAAACGCATCTTGATTTAAGAATTTTTAGATATTTTTACTGAAATCAAGACAGAAATTCTTAGTAAGTAAGTCATTTTTTGCAGTGCAATGCTTCTCTCACACAAGTGGGACAACCACAAGCAGATTTTTAAAATAGGGTTGCATTTACCCGTAGTAGTGAGCACAAATATGCATCAAGCTATTTCATTGGTGTTGTGTGTACAATCTATAAAACCAGATTTAGCACCAACATAGCAATTTACACCAATCAGCCATAACATAAAAATCCTTCATTTCATTAATAATGTAAGGATCTGACCGACCTTGCCAAGGGTTTTGACAAAATTGTAATGGCTATACGACTGTGTCCCAATCGGCATTGATGCACATATGAAGTGAAGGCTAGTCTGTCTGGTCCAATCCCACAGCAGAGTTACTGTACCACAAATTAATGAAACATTTAATGCTAACTTTGATAGAAAGGCTTCCTGAAGAAAACTTATGTCCTGGAGAAAAGGTTCTCATTGATTTCTAGGGCAATTACTTCTAAAGTTTGTTTGTGATGACTTGATCCCTCATCCTCCTCTTAATATGGGTCAGCCCTTAAGATAGCATTGAGGATCCCCTAAGGGAAAAACGGCATATGGACGTTTAAAAAACAGTAACAAGTATTAAAATTGTTTTTGAAATTATAGCCCTGGAACTGGTTCTTCTGGCAGAAATGCCCCAAAAGTTCCTGATGTACTTGAAGTAGAGTTAAGTTCCTAAAACTTTTCCTATAGTGAACAAATACACTTGGTATGTATTGGGAAAGATATCTCACAAAAAGAGGGACATTAACTTCCTGTTGTGCATCATGTATTCCGATTATTCCTCAATTAGTTTAAATCATATTTGGCCTTGAGCAGGATCATGGCCTCAGAGCACTAACCAGGTCACTGTGGTGTGTGTGTGCACACATTCCATATGGCCAGTGTCAACATGTAGGACACACAATACAGCTGCATGCCACAATGCTGCCAAAAGTTACTCTAGATCGAGCCCATTGTGCCAGAGTTGATCAGAAGGTGAATATTTCATAGGCTCTTTTCTCTGCATGTGAATTGACACTGCAAGGTAGAGCAGAGGCCCGGCAGCTGCGAGGCAAAGGATACAGGCAGGTATTCCCTTACCTACACACACACACATAGACACACACACCTTATTCAGTTTATAAAGTAATGCTAGAATGATAATTCTATTATAATTTTCTCAACAGATAATTTTCAGATTAATTATTTGCCTCATTCTCTTCACTCAGCCCTTAAACAACATGCACGTTATCCTTACACGTAAACATAAAATAGCTTTCTTTTTCAGTTTAAGTCATTTTGAGCAAATGAAATGGTTTTGCAAAGAAAAAAATACCAGGACTTGCTGCAGATATATGCATATCCACAGCACAATGCTGGCCTTTTATTTTATGAAATGGAGAATTATGTGGTACGTGGTACAATGTAAGACAGATCCTCTCAGGATAAGAAGAAAGAAGAGCCCAAATACTCTAAGGATGTTGTGCTGGTGAATATAATTAATTAAACAAGTCTAATTAGGAATGAGAGAGCAGGTGCAGCCTGTGGTGTGACGATGCTGACAGTGAGACAGTGATGAGAGAGAGAGAGAGAGAGAGAGAGAGAGTGAGAGAATCCATCCGACTAAAGACCTACAGCATGACATGAGGAGGAACGAAAAGACAAACCATCTTTCTGCATTTTGTGATGTGAACCCTCAGAGGAATACAGAGGGAGACGAAGGAGACCAAAGCACAGTAGGGTTCATTCTTCTTCTCCTCAGAAGACACACACACACACACACACACACATTCTTGTTAAATCAAATGAGTTTACATCAGTGAAGCGAGAAGCCCCCGTTCTCCCCAGTCCTCAACTCGTTCTCATTTCTGATCAATGCTAAGACAAAACAACAAAATAAAGATACATAACAGTTCTAATACGATTTCCTTTTGCTGTGCTCTCCAAATGTCTGTGATGAAACATGTAATACTAATCTGATAAAAAAAACCCTGAAATGATGACTTTTTGAATATATTTGGATGACGTTTTTGGAGGCAAAGCTATGCTTTATATCTGTACCACTAACCTTAAACAAACAAATAAACAAAAAAACTAATTCATTGGTTGATTGTTTAATTAATACCCGAACTTTCTTCCTTTCATAGTGTAAGAAGAAGAAGAAAAAGAAAGATTCCAAACACATTTATTAAAAAAAAGTAAGCGCATCTGTTGAACTCTTTTAAACTACTTTTTTACTTTTTTTACTTTGTAAAAAGTTTCAATGATGCTGTTCTTATATGGTTCAATAGAGTAAAAAATCAGCTTACTGACTCTTTCTGGAATATTTTCTTTTATCCAGTATATCATTTGAGCTACACAGACTACACACATAATATAAAACCACAAAGTCTCCTGAACCTCATCTTGACAAATTCATTAAAAGTTTTAGATATCAGTTTAAATAATTATACGTGTATATTAGCAGTAGACATTTTGTAGATCATGTACAAAATCCTTCATTTTATCCTTCATCTTTTTAGCTTGTAGAACATCAACATGTGTTTATACCAAATGATTCCAGAGACAAATTTCAGAACATGGAACAAATCACAGGGTGATGGACTCAGCCATTAGCCAAGAATCATATCAGAGTCAAGACTTGCAGCACCAAACAGTTTTTCACCATGTGTAATACACTGAGCACATGCTAACCTTGATGTCAAGGAGGAAATGGGTTATGCATTATGTATAAAGGGCCAGAAATGTGAGAGGAAAAAAAGAGGTGATCATCTTAAATAGGAACACTCGGCACGTGCGAGTGTGTGTAGCAGAGTCCACATTGTTTAAGTGCACTCAGAAGAGGGACGATCGGCCCATTTTATCACAATTTGCTCCTTAACAGGTTACAAATGTGGCATGTGATGACAATAACGAGGCTTGATGTCACTTAGTCTGCAAGAGGTGTGCGTGTGGAATAGTAAATCAGTGTGTAGAGAGAGTGAGAGAGGGGGGGAAGGCGATACTGTTGCTGTCCTCAAGCTTTCCACCTGCAAGGTGACAGGCTCCTTGGTCACAGAAAGCTCTGAGCACCCAAAATCATAATAAATTACAGTACATCCAATTTGTGTCAAAGAAAATGTGAAGCAAGAACGAGGAAAATCCAGCAGGGACTTTATTATCCCTTTTATTCATTCACTTAAGTTAGAGTCTGGGAGAAGTGTTGAGGTGTACAGAAATACTCCTTCATTTACTGAAAAGTTAACCATTTTTTTATTGTCTCAGGCACAATTTTTGAGAATACAATGAGAAGCAACAAACAGCAATATATTTCCAAGGTGAAATCACTAGAATATTGATCTCATTCAAAATATACTGCAAGTCCATATTTATGGATGCCACTGGATTAGAAATTTAAGATCCTGAATAAAGATCCTAATTTTTTGTGTCATACCTCAAGCTGTTTTATTTGCTGCCTGAGAAACAGATAGTGTTTTTGAAGAGAGCTGAAATGAACAGAGGTATAAAAAAATTGACTGAAGAAGAGCGTGTAGTCATTTGAGAAGAACATTTGTAGTCATTTGTAGTTTCTCGAACCGAAAACAAACTAAATACTGCATATTAAAGCCGAGATCCCAAGAATGAAAGGTGCACCAGATATCGTTCACATTTATGGTTAAGTTCAGGAGTGATGTGTAGCTAATACATGTGGAACAACTATTTGTGGTCAGGGAGAAGTGAATGAGAAAAAAAAAATCAAATGCTCTGCAAAGCACTTCCTTACAGATCAAATCAACATCAGGAGTTTCAGGAAATACCACCGAGATTGTGTTGAGATTGGAGAGGAGAATTAAGAAGAACCTTTCAAAGTGGCTGGGAATCCAAATTTCTCTTCAGTGAAAAAGTAGATCTAACCAGCTACAGCTCTCACTTTCAGTGGGGCAGTCAGTGGGGTTTCAAAAACAATGGGGCACAAATTATATACAGAGGCTCTATGGATGATCAAGTCCCAGAGGGTTAGGGTTAGGGTTAGGGTAAGTATTACAGGGTTATTCAAAAAGATTGAACCGATTTCATTAAGCCATATTTTATTAAGGAAAAGTAATACAAAACTCAAAAAGTACAAAAAAGTCACAAGTTTTCTCCTCACAATCAACTTTTATTTCCTGTCTTAGAAGCGTTCAATGTGGCTACCACCTGCTGCATGGGCAACATCAATTCGATAAGAGAATTCCTCCCAGGCTCATATCAGCATATCACATAGATAACTCCTCTTTCAAATGATCACTGTCTCATTCCATGACGATGCTTGAGAACTGAAGCAATGCATCATGAAATCGGTTCATTCTTTTTGAATAACGCTGTATAACAAATAAATATAAATAAGTCCAGTTGTCTATAATAAAGGGAAAATGGTGATATTTCTGTTCCTGGTTGTAGTTGTTTTCAGGGGATTCCCTGCACAGGTTGTGGAGAATGCTAACAGGCATTGTAATAAAGAAAATAGAGTAAGGTAATGGTTTGGAGTCAGCTGAAAGAGACTCCTTCTGGCTGTGGAATAGAAGGACAGAGCATTGGAAGCCATGAGGAGACAGGCAGTGATTTTGCTACCACTTTTGATCTTCCAAGAAGAGATGGTTGTGGTTCAGGATAGAAACATGGACGCAACTGACAACATCACTTCCTGGCCAAAGCAATAATATATCAAACGGGTGTCTGAAATAGAAGCCTCCTTTCATGTACTTACTTTTTTTTACAAGTAGCAGTGGGACAACATTTCATGTTCAGTGACCTTACACCTCAAAAAATACATCAGTATGAAACATTTTGACCACAAGAGTCTAAAATATCTTCGTATGCTGCAGATTTCCATCATTCATCATTCACTGGAACTACAAGGACAAAACATGTTCCAGGATGACATTGTGCCTGTACACAAAGCGAGGTCTGTAAATACATGGTTATCCAAGGTTAATGTGGAAGAACTTGAGTGACCTGAACAGGGCCCTGAGCTCAACCCCAATGAACCTTTTGGATGAATTGGAACATTAAACGTGTGCCAACTCTTCTCATCCTGCTTCACTAATGCTCTTGTGGATGAATGAGCACAAATCCCTGAAGCCACAGACCAAAATCTATTGGAAACCCTTCCCAGAAGAATGGGGGCTGTTAGAGTAGGAAAAGGGATAAACTCCATAATAATGGACATGATTCTGGTCTGTAAATAGGATATTCATTAAGCACATAGGGATATGACGGACAAGGGTTGGCATTCTTTTGGCATGGCCACTTGTTACAGGATATCCAGGCTCTTGAAGAACTTTTATTTTCAAAACGGACTGATTGTACTGAAGGAATGGTTACCAGTCATTCGAGTGTAGTGGACAAATAGGTGAGAAATTACCAAGCACTGGTAAATGGAATAACAGGGTGTATTGTAATGATTTTGTGCTGTTGGAAAATTATTGTTTACAGATATTTTATGTATGATTTGGTTGTCTGTCACTTTGATTGCAGCACATGTATAAAGAAATGATTCCACATTGAGTTAACAGTAATGTGCTATAGCTGTACATCAGTCCATGTTTTTTGTGTTTTTTTTGTTCGCTTGCGTTTTAAATGGGAATTAATGGTAATGTCACAGTGTATGTATAATGGTCAGTGTTTCATTTGTTAATTTAAACAGGATGTGTACATTGGCTGGTTGTAATTTAACACCACACACTGCAAAAAATGACTTACTTTCTAAGAATTTTTGTCTTGATTTCAGTAGAAATATCTAAAAATTCTTAAATCAAGATGCATTTTCTTGATGAGTAAAATGACCTAAGAAAATAAGTCTAGTTTTCAGACAAAAATGTAAAATTTAAGTGAATTTGTGTTTAAGACAAGCAAAGAAATCTGGCAATGGGGTAAGATTTTTTTCTTGAATCTTTCTTGAATTTAATGTTTAAGAAAAAGTAAACTCATTTCAAGATTTTTTTTTCTTACACCATTGGCAGATTTCTTTGATTTTCTTAAGCACAGATTCACTTAAATGTGATATTTCTTAGGTCATTTTGCTCATCAAGAAAATGCGTTTTTAAGAATTTTTAGATATTTCTACTGAAATGTAGCCACAAAACTACTAAGTAAGAAAGTATTTTTTTTGCAGTGCATTTCGCACCTTTAAGTAAAAATACCATCAACTGCATATTTATATTAATAATCATGCAAAATAAACAGATACTATTGAGCTTACTTGAAACATTCTGTTGACTATCTTCTCAATTCTCTACAGGTTTCTTAATATTTCTATACTAAATACAGGATTTAGCTTCTGAGAGATTTAAAGTGACATCTTTAAAGACTAAAATCCATAACAGGAACACAATGTACACTGTCAAAAATACATTTCTGAGTAAACCCTGAGCTAAAGTAATTTCCCAGGCATGCTCTACCAGAAAAGTCTTGCAGACAGACAGCTCGATATTTTCTCAGCGTGGGAATCTGTCGCTTACAGTCAGCGTGGATGTCAAGGCAACAGCTGAGAGTTTTTTAATTATCAAAGAGATGGTTGAGATTGTGCATCATCATTAGCCAGATTAAGCAGAGGCAGTTGAGTGGCTGTGCCTGAACTAAATGGCACAATTAGCAGGTGAGAGGTTCAACCATGAGGTGCTCTCTATTTGAACACCTTTTTTTTTTATTTATCCATTTTGATCATGGGAAATGCTGAGCTGAGGACTTTCTATATTCAATTACCTTAATCATGGCAATTCTAAGCAAACCATCAACATTTTAATCAGGAATTTGCAAACTCTAGCAAAAAAAAAGAACATTCCCATTTTGACACCACACCACTTCCCTGCCTTTGTTAATTAGTTAACAACTCTTTTTACCCTTATTGGTCTTTATACAAAGCAAAAGATTAATAGAAAACTACTGCAGATACATTTATGTTCTACGAAAGAGAATAAACATATAAATAGAAAAAAATATTGGTTGTCAAATTCACCATTTTTGTCATCACCAAAGATTCCGTTTAATGCAAAAAATAACTTGTTAAACATTTCTATCTTCCTGACCAGTGTAATTTAATTTCTTACTATTATAAATGCTATAGATTATCTCAGGAACTTGACATCAGGGCAGTTGTGTTGTATTCATGAGGAAAAAAGTGACCAAAAATGTACTTCAGAGATTTCATTGCCTAATATTATGCATGTTTTCATGGCTCAAAATCACAAACACAGAGGAATTTAATAAGAAATGGCAGCATCACTGAGAAAATACTATAATTGCCAAAAGAAATAAAACAACCGAATGTGGGACTATGTAGAGGATGAAGGTGGACACTGAATTAGCTTGATTGTTCCTGATAAAGCTAATAAATATTCTTATTCTTATTCTTATTATTATTATTATTATTATCTGGAAAAGACTTAAAATCCATAATCCTAGCAAACATCATTTGATGTCACAGTATTTTGTAGGTTAGCTAACTGTACCAGTTAAAGTAGTTACCTAGCTAGTTACAGAATTACAAATGGCTGCCATCAGCCACTGTTTATTCTGGAAAGGGGATGTGTACAGGAAGTGAACTCAAGGAGTATGTAAATCAGTGATTTGTACTGTAACTGCTATTACCCAAATGATATTCAATGCACCTCTAAAATAATATCTAATATATTGCGCATACAAAAAGGAAACATCTATCTTCTTTTACAGAGTTCTGAAGTGTGGGGCAGAACAGATATTCAGAAATGAGAGTAGCTCTTATATACGTACAAGAACTGATCTAAAATTACCCATTGTTCAGATTGTTTTTCATAATATACCTTTTCATATAAGCATTTAAAAAGACCCATCAGGTCACAGAGGGCCTATTAAATAATGATCTGTTATTATTTCACTGGGAGAAAGGAGTGGGGTGGAAAACAAGTGAAAAATACTATTTAAAAAAAAGCAGTCAGACTAGGATGGGATTTAAAAAAAAATGGTAACAAAAGGGAGTTCATTAAACCAGATTTAATTGTCTCTTGGGCTTCAACTGGCCCTTTCTCTGGGTAAACCATCACAGTGCTTTAATTGTCTTATCACTTGCCCCTGAGGTTTTCAAGAAGTGGGATTACTTTATTTAATTTAAGTGCCACAAGATGAGGAAGAACTTGACATCTCCACAGATCCCCCTTATGTATGTCAACACACACACACACACACACACACAAAGACATTCCAATGGCCTTGAAGCAGAGACAAAGGATAAATGTTTAAAGCTGCACAGTTTAAACAACACTCTAAATTAATAAATTAACACTTTACCTCTTGAGAACTTAATTTGACCCTGAGGTGTTTTTTTGTTTTGTTTTTTTTTGTAATGTACCTTTTCCATGTCACATTGTTCTACTTCTGACCCCAATGCTTAATAGAGCCCAGGGATTTCCAGGCAATCACTGTGTTTGTGATCAATCAACAATTTCTATAATGAGAGGGCAAAGGGCGCATGCATTTTTAAATGCATAATCAGGATTATGAGATATTTATTAATTAGAGGCGTGTTATTTCATTACGGGAAAAGAAACAGCTTTAGTAGTGCTGAGGTTTGTTTAACACGGTGTATTCTGTAGGGAAATGCTGAAGTGTTGACTATAATTAACTTTACTTGGAGCAGAAGTATGTGTTAACACAATACTTTGCATCTGTATCTTTCAAAGTATCCTGGATTCAGGGCAGACCAACTGTCTCCTATACAATTTGAAGAACTGTAAAAGTATGAGAGAAATTAATTGTACTAGAAATAACAGTTGAAATGATATTATTTTATCATAAGAACCTTGGGATTTTTTGTTTTATAGACATGACAAGTTGATGAGGAAAACACAGTTAAAGTTTTCATAATTAATGCATTTTTTTCTATGATTGGATCTTGGACTCTCCTCATGCACCATCTAAAAATCGTTTATCCTTTGGCTTTTGCTTGTAGACAGTCCTACCATTCAGACTAAAAACAACTCAGGGTCAGCTCATCAGTTAAAGCTCAATCCAAGTAAAACTGAACTGCTGATCATTCCAGGTGAGACACACCCAGGTCAGGATCTTTCAAT